>JAPFFP010047850.1:0-10142 GCA_026153255.1 Solanum medicagineum
CAAGGGAAAAGTGGTTTGTCCATAAGGTGCAAATGTGGTTCCTTTGGGAAAAGATGGCTAACAAGGTGGTGCCCCAAGGCACAATCGGTTCTATTAATCCAAGGGAGGCAAATGGTTGAGGAGGTTCCTGATGTCGTCATCGGTATGTTAAAAGACTTTGGTTTTGATGTGTATGCATTATTGATCCAGGTGCTAGTCTTTCTTTTGTTACCCCTTTTGTTGCCAAAAAAGATCTATGTAGAGCCCGACTTGTTGTGTGAGTCTTATGAGGTGTCTACGCCTATTGGTGCATCTATTGTTGCAAGAAAGGTTTACAGAAATTATCCCGTTTGTATTTTGCATAAGATATTGCCTTGTGATCTTGTTGAGCTGGAAATGGTTGATTTTGATATCATACTTTCGATGAATTGGTTGTATGCATACTATGCCTCTATTGATTGTAAAACCCATAGAATCAAATTCCAATTCCCAAATGAACTCGTCCTTAAGTGGGAGAGTCATGATGTGGTGGTCAAGGGTAGGTTCATCTCTTGCATTAAAGCCCATAAGTTGATTACTAAGGGGTGTCTCTATCATCTTGTGAGGGTTAGGGATGTGTAGTCCAAAGTCTTTCCTATATAGTCGGTTCCAGTTGTAAATGAGTTCCTTGATGTCTTTCCAAATTACCTTCCCGGTGTTCCTCCCGAAAGGCAAATAGATTTTTGTATAGACCTTCTCCACAATACTCAACCCATTTCTATTCCCCCTTATCATATGGCCCCGACAGAGTTAAAGGAGTTGTAGGAGCAATTGAGGGATTTGTTGGAGAGAGGTTTCATTTGGCCTAGCCAATCACCTTGGGTTGACCAATGCACTGACCATCTTCATGGATCTTATGAATAGGGTCTTCACTACCTTGATTTGTTTATTTTGGTCTTCATTGATGATATTTTGATCTATTTAAATAGTGTGGAGGAGCATAAGAGTCCTTTGAGGGTATTGCTACAACGATTGAGGGAAGAAAAGTTGTATGCTCAATATGAGCAGTGTGAATTTTAGTTGAGGGAGGTTGCCTTCCTAGGTCATGCGGTGTCAAGGGACGGTATCAAGATGGATCCTAAAGAGATAGATGTGATTAGAAATCAGCCTAGACCATTGACCCCGTCAGATATTAGGAGCTTATTGGACTTAGCGGGTTACTATTGGAGGTTTGTGAATAGGTTCTCCTCTATTGCTTGTTCTAAGAACAAGCTGACTAAAAACAAAGCCAAATTTTTGTGGACCGATGAGTGTGAAAAGAATTATCCTATTCATTATCTTAAATAAACCGCCGTGGACTTTGCTTTGAAAATTTGGCATCACTATTTGTATGGGGTGCATGTTGATGTGTACACCGATCATAAAAGTCTCTAATATGTCCACTCAAAAAGATCTCAACTTGATACAAAGAAGGTTGTTAGAACTTCTTAAGGATAATGATATCAGTTTGCATTATCATACTGGTAAGGCCAATGTGGTGGTCGATGCTTTGAGTAGGGTGTCCAAGGGTAGCCTAGTACATGTGGGTGGTAGTGGCAAAGAGGTAACTATGGAGGTCCATTATATGGCTAGGTTGGGGGTTAGGTTGGAAGAGTTGGATAATAGGGATGTTGTGGTAGTTGATGGCTCTAAATCTTCATTGGTTGAGGAGGTGAAAGCTAAGCAAGATCTTGACCCCGCTTTGTTAGAATTGAAGGCATTGGTAAAAGATGGTAAGGCGGAGGTTTTCTCCCAAGGTAGAGATGGTGCCCTTAGATACCAAGGTAGGTTATGTGTGCCTTGTTTTGATGGCTTAAGAGAAAGGATTCGTGATGAGGCTCATGGTTCTTCCTATTCTATTCACCCCAATACTACAAACGTGTATAGAGATTTGAGGGATGCGTTTTGTTGTGGAGGCATGAATAAAGACATTACCAAATTTGTATCTAGTTGTGATAGTTGCCAACAAGTCAAAGCCGAACATCAAAGGTTGGTTGGCCTAACTCAAGACATAGAGATTCATACTTGGAAGTGGGAGGAGATTAACATGGATTTTTGTGGTTGGGTTGCCAAAGACTAGGAAGGGTTTTGATTTTATTTGGGTTATGGTTGATAGGAGGACAAAGTAGGCTCACTTTATACTAGTTAAGACCACATATAGGGCTGAACATTATGCTAGGTTGTACATTAATGACTTGGTGAGGTTGCATGGGGTTAATTTCTCCATTATATCGGATCGTGGTGCTCAACTTACTTCACATTTTTGGACGTCCTTTCAAAGGGGTCTTGGTACAAGAGTCAAACTTAGTACGACCTTTATCCTCAAACGGATGGCCATGCCGAAAGAACTATCCAAACACTTGAGGATATGCTTAGGGCTTGTGTATTGGAGTTTAAGGGTTGTTGGGATGATCATCTTCCATTGATTAAGTTTTCCTATAACAATAGATGTCATTCTAGCATCGGTATGGATCCTTTTGAGGATCTCTATGGTAGGCATTATAGATCACTAGTTGGGTGGTTTGAGGTTGGAGAGGTGGCTTTGTTGGGACCAGATCTGGTTGTGGAGGCTCTTCAGAAGGTTAGGATGATTCGAGAAAGATTAAAGTCGCCAAAAGTCCTATGCCGATGTGAGGAGGAGGGATCTTGAATTCAAAGTTGGTGATAGGGTCTATTTGAAGGTGTCACTGATGAAGGGTGTGGTTCATTTTTTAAGAAGGGAAAGTTATGTCAAAGATATGTGGGTCCTTATCAGGCAATGATGAGGATTGGCAAGGTAGCTTATGAGTTGGAATTGCCTAGTGAAATAGATTTGGTTCATCCGGTCTTCCAAGTGTCTATGTTGAGGAAGTGTGTGGGTGATTCGAATGCTATTGTTCCATTTGATGTTGGAGGTGTTGTTGAAGAAAACTTGAATTAAAAAGAGCTTTTGGTTTAGATTTTTGATAGACAGCTTAAGAGGTTGAGGAACAACTATGTGGCTTCCGATAAGGCCCTTTGGAGGAATCAGCAAGTTGAAAGTGCTACTTGGGAGGCCAAAATGGACATGCAAAAGCAATATCCTTATCTCTTCAATTCTACTTAAGAGTAAGGCACTAATTCTAAGTCCTCTATATGATCTCAAGTTCTAAGTTCAGCCCTCATGTCATTGCATACATTCATGTTTAAATTGACAAGTTCATGATGATTTTACACTTACGTTGAGATTTTTTAAATGATGTTTAAGTGCATTGTTGCATCCATATATGGGCTGAAATTGTTATGTTTATGTCTCTCATATACCTTTCTTTGACATTCAGGGATGAATTGTCCCAAGGTGGAGATATTGAAACAACCCTAAAAAGTGCCCAAAAATGTGCCTCGAAATTGCCTGAAATTGTAATTTCCTTATATCTCAAAATTCGTGCGTAATATTGAAAATCTAACTTCATATTCTTGATTAGGGGCCAAAATTGAGTGGGTAATAGGTCTATCCCCAACTTTGGAGCAAACAAATCACAATTTCAATTTCAAAAAATCAAAGTCAAGTTGGCTATTCGCGTCCCTAGTATGACGCGCCAAGGGTGCACCAGTGTGTATTTTGTGTCTAGTTATTTGTCGCTCGGTCCAAGGCTTTTGGGTCTTGGGGTTAAATCTTCCCATATGTGAAAATGCCTATATCTAGCCATATTCCACCGTCATATCATTCAAGATATTCCCCAGTACTCTCTAAAACACTTAGACAAATATTCCACTCAAAATTCAAGTGGCCAGATCCCTTCTAGAATTTAAGGAATTCATCCAAGCTTCAAGCCTCCATTCAAATCTGGTTCAAGAAATTCTCCAAAGCTAAGGTATGTAGATTTCATTTATAGGTTCTTTTCACCAATGAAGCCCAAGCTTCCTTACCTAAATTGCATATTTTCAAGTTGATTTACTTATGGGTCGTACTTATTATGAATTAGACTATGAACTATGATAGGGTTTCATGAAATTGTGACTGTTTTAGCATGTTTTTAGCTATGAATCTAAGATCATTTGTGGGATTTGATGAAGTGTTGTGATGTATATTGATTGAGGGTGTGACCAAGTATTGATGGATGGTTTTACATTAAATTTTCGTGCATGATTTCATCCCAAAATTGTATGGTTTTATACTAGCACTACACACCCGCCAAGTGTTTGATAAAATGTTTAGTTATGATATCTTGAAGAATTGAAGGTGTAATGCATGTATTATGAGTAGAATGACTTTATGATGATGAAAGGAATGTATGTATATGATATTCTCCAATATCGTGTTGGTAATTGGCCATGCCCCACTCGGGGGATTGTGAGCCCGAGTAACCATGTTGAGGGGTTTGTACCTTGATAACCAATTAAGGGGTTTTTACCTTAATAACCAGGTTGAGGGGTTGGTACCTCAATCACCATGGATGGTAGGGTGAGATTATCCACCAACTAGTTAAGGGGTTTGTACGTTAACAACCGAGTTGACGAGTTGGTACCTCAATCACCACCGGTGCTAGGGTGAGACGATCCACCAACCAATTGAGGGGTTGGTACCTTAATAAACTATTAATTCTATAATGATGATCTATTCTGGCACATGTATTATGTTCTATATAAGCATGATTTACTTCAAGCATCTTCCATGTATGCCATATGGTTATATGTCACTCATTGCCTATGCTTATGCATCTCAATTATGATGTTACCTCTTGTTGCATTGCATCCTACATACTTAGTACATTCAAACGTACTAATGCATACTCTATGCCTACATGATGTCACCATGTAGGAACCAGAGCCCCACTTAAGCATGTTCCTCCATGTGGCTAGTATAGTTTCCCTCAATCTAATTGGTGAGTCCTCCATTCTGAGGAAAATGTCTATGATCTCATGCTATGTATTAAGACTATCTTCCTTTTTGTAGGTATTGACTATGAGGGTGAGCCCGGTTGCTTGTCTTGGCCACCGCTCCTATCTAAGTTTTAGAGGTGTTGTTGGACATGTTATGTACTGAGCCTTGACTCCTTTGTTTTGATGTTTATATTACGAAAGTTTCCCTTTAGCCCCTTTACTCTTATTTCTAATCTAATTATGTTGTTTAATTGGTTCCACGACCAATGATGTGTAATGATATGTTAAGAGGCTTGTTTGGGGTCCCTTCGGGTTCCCCGTTTGTTGTGTCATGTTTAGGCTTTAGGCTTTGGTTGTGACACAAATCCATAGGTTGAAATACGGTAGACCCGAGCCAAGGAGGACATCAACTTTTCTAGCTAGGTCTACCTCATTTCCCATGTGCTCACAGCCTTACTTCCCACCGAAGCAGGAGATCTTCATGCATAAGTTCTTTTCTAGTACACCTCATGCTTTCCAGCAAATGGAAGAACCAGATTTTGACATAGCTAAGTTTGTATGGGAGAGAAAGGATGCAATAGTACCAACCCAAAAGCAAGCCGAAGAAGCACAGAAAAAGGCAAAGAGAAAGAAAGATACATACCCTGGAACCATGATGATCACCAGATGCAACACTCGCAGAAAGAAGAACACCACCTCAGGATGCATCTGCTGCAACTACAGGAAGGGCCCAGTCTTTCCACGTCCAACCTTTGACGATTACAAAATCACATCTCAGGACAAGCAGTTGAAGATGAGACATGGGATGATATGATCATATGAAGAGGACTGGTAGCCTAAAAATCATGGCTTCTAGGAACCTAAATCAATCAAATTCGATCACGAAGTTTCGGAGCTTTGCACCTTAAAAAAGGATAGTTTAACTGATTATTACCTAAGGGTAATAGATGAACACTTCAGATTCAACAAACAATAAGGAAAAACTACCTAAGAATCTGAAGTTCCATCGAACGAAGGTCTCTGATGCAATGAACAACTAGAAAGCATCACCTCGACGTTCTCGATTGAGGGTAATTATCCCCTTAGAAGGATACATCTATGATAGTGAGGATTTACCATAAACTGGTTCCCAGGAATATGTTGACGATTCACATGAATATGTAGAAGACACTGCAGAATCCTCACTAACATCAAATGAGGAGGACTAACCCCCACTCTTCATGAAACCTGTACAAAGAACCTGAAGTCTCCAAAGTAAAAAATGGTGAGGATGGGACGACAGAAGATCCTATCCTAGAATGAAGGCAACAACTAGCAACCACATTGAAAAGACCCAAGAAGTGCCTAAAAATGTGCCTCGGAAGTGCTCGGAATTGTAATTTCCATATATCTCAAATTTCATGTGTGCTATCAAAAATCCGACTTCATATTCTTTTTCAGGGGGTCAAATTGAGTGGGAAATGGGTCTGACCATGATTTTAGAGTAAATGAATCACAATTTCATTTTCACAAAAATTGATCTCTAGTGAGGTTTTCACGCCCCTGGCATGACGCGCCAAGGGCGCGCCTCAGTACAAAGTTTGCCTAGTTTTCCAGTTCGGTCCAAGGCTTTTGGGTCTTGGGCCTAATAGTTCCCATTCATGAAAATGCCTATACTTAGCCTTATTTACCCTCATATCATTCAAGATAGTCCTAGATACTCACTCAAACACTTATCCAATATTTTATCTCCTAAATTCAAGTCTCAAAACTCATCTGGATCTTAAGATTCTCAGTCAAGCTTCAAATCTCCATCTCCAATCTTCTTCAAGGATTCTCTAAGAGTCAAGATATGTGGGTTTCTTTCATGTTTTCTTTTCATCCATGATAGCTAAGCTCTCTTTTACCTAAAATTGCATGATCTAAAGTTGATTTACTCATGCGTTCCTTTCATCCTTGAATTTCGCTACACACTATGGTGTGGTTTCTTGAAATTATGGTTGTTTTAGTATGTTTTGAGTTATGAATCTAAGGTCTATTATGAGATTTGATGAAGGACTTTGATATATGTTGTTTAAGGATGCTACCAAGTATCTATTCATGGTTTTACCATGATTTTACTTGCATGATTTCACTCCTGAAATGCATTGTTTTACACTAGCACTACACACCTGCCAAGTGTTTGATAAAATGTCCAGGTTATGATTTCTTGAGGAATTAAAGGTCTAATGCATGTATTATAAGTGGAATGACTATATGATGATGAAAGGAATGTATGTATATGATATTATCTCTATGTTGTGTGGAAAAATGATCAAGCCTCACTCGGGAGGTTGTAGACCTGGGTAACCATGTTGAGGGAATTGTACCTCGATCGCCTCGCTCGGGAGGTGGCAGGCCCGTGCAACCATGTTGGGGGGTGTACCTCATTAACCATGTTAGAGGGTTTGTACCCCATCAACAACATGAAGGGGTTTGTACCTCATGCACCTCTCCAAGGAGGTGGTAGGCCTTGGATATTCACTAAATTGGTCTCTCTTTACACATGGATTATGTTCTATATAAGCATGGTTTTACTTCATGCCAGATTGTTATTTGCTAGTTATTTCCTATGTTTATGCATTTTGATTATGTTACTTATATCTTGTTGCATTGCATCCCACTAGTTAGTACATTCAAACGTACTAACGTATACTCTATGCCTACATGATATAACCATGTAGGAACAAGAGCCCCACTTGATCATCCTCCTCCAAGTGGCTAGTACGACTTGTCTCAAGCTTCTTGGTGAGTACTCCATCCCGAGGACGTTGCTTATTGTCTCATCATATGTTCTAAGGCTATGTTTCTTTTATTTAAATGTTGACTATAATGGTGAGCCCGGTTACTTGTCTTGGCCACCACTCTTATCTATGTAGTAGAGGTGTTGTTGGACATGTATGTGTAATGTTATAAGCTTTGACTCGCTCTTTACTTTTGTTCTTTATGATATGAAAGATGTCCTTTAGCCTTGTTATCCCTATTTACTATCTCTTGTTATTATTTTATTGCTTCCATGACCAAGGATGTGTAATGATATGTTAAGAGACTTGCTTGTGGTCCCTTCGAGTTTCCCTTGCACTGCGTCACGTCTAGGTCCAAGGCTTGGGTCGTGACACACATCTCCAAAGCAAGTTGGAACTGGCTTTCACACTTTCACCCTTGACGATGTCAAAGTCTCATAGTGGCCCAAAGAATCCAGGACTTCTAAACATGGATGATCACTAAGAATTTGGTTGAGCATGAGAAGTACATGATCCTATCAGAATTCATTATGGTTCTCCAACATTCTAAGGGATTGGTGGAAAGCACTAGGATTTGCAAAATCGCAACTACTACCTCACATCCCAAGAATTCACAGGCACCCTGAATATACACATAGAAGTCTTCTACGGAGTTACCGACTAATGAAGACAGAAGCTGCGGAGATAGCTCTTTGAGATGAAATGCATGTCGTATGGTAGAAATATCATCAATTTCCATTTACAGAAGATGGAAAGAATATGCTTTGAGCTAGGAGGAGACCCTAGTTTGAAGCAGGCATCCGTGTCATCACTGACTAGGATGCTAGCAGGGCACGCCATAACAATCATAGAAGAATATTTCAAAACTATAACTTTCCCGCACATCGGCTACATTAGGCAGGCAATCTTCAAAGCACTAGAAAAAATTTGCACAAAGATATCGGTCCGAAAACAGATCGTCTAGAGCAAGCCGATAAATGATAGGGCGTGCTATAGGAGTGACTTAGTCACTAAGTCCGACTATGCTTGCTCAAGATGCCAAATAAGTTGGAAGGTCCAAAAAAAGTATAGGAGGTTCAAGCTACCCAGACGTCCAGACGCAAGGTTAAGGATGACCCAGCGTACCAAATACTTAAAGAGAATAAGTTAAGGCAACCATGACAACAGAAACCAGTGGTTCCTATGCAACAAACCTGGACACTTCACAAAAAATTGCTCGCAATTGAAAAAGTTAGTCAAGACTCTCCAACTGTTCGATGAAATAGCAGACCAAATACGCATTTATCTCAATAGAGACGATTACCTGGAGTCTGTCTTCTCCATAGAGGATAAACAAACGAGCGAAACACTCTTCTCCCTAGAAGTGTACGAAGTAACAGAGGAGGATGACAACACCACTAATGGATCCAGCCACAACATCTACAAGATATCAAAACCAGGATAGAATGATGAGTTTGATGCCCCGCATGTTCGGCTGGCTATCTTCCCATCCAAATAGAATAAGCTGGTGCACATAATCAAACTCATCGATACATGGGCCACATCATCCATCCTCAACCCAGTAGTCCTTGATATGCTATCAAAATACAATATATTTGGTGCCTAATATGAGGGATTTGTATGTCTTCAATGCAAATTTTTATGGTTTTTATGTGTTTTTATGTTTAGTTTTGCAGAAAATACATGTTGGCCTGATTTTGGAAAAAGTTGCAGATTTTGTTGATTTTTGATGATCTACGAGACACACTACAAATCGTAGCCCAAGCTAAGAATCATAGCCCAAGATCATAGCAATTAACAGTTTCCAAAACTAAGATTTGAGAATTTGAAGTTCAGCCATAGGAGCTCAGCGGACGGGTCCTAGTCCTCACTAAGACTCGTAGAAAGGGACCTCGTAGCAATTAACAATGTTTTATAAAATTTGACCAAGAAATACAAGGTTGAACTACGAGAAGGCACTATGAGTCGTATACCAAACTACGACTCATAGAGGTGTATCGTAGCAGTGATGTCCAAATGCCAACTGCTGACCACGAATGCTCGATTACGACTTATAGGTCACACTACGAGTCGTAGCAGCTGCTAACAAAAATTTTCTAATTAATTTAAGCACCATTTTGTAAATAGTATAAATATTATATGTTAGGGTTGTAGAATGGTCTTCTATAGTCTTTAGAGTTTTTTAGAGTAGAAATTTAGGGTTTTACTTTGCAGACTCAATTTGGAGATTTGGAATCACTTGTAAATCAATTTCATCATTCAAGCTTGTGATCTAATTGTAAAAATGGTTTCCTTCTTCTTCATTTTTGCTTGAGTAAGATATCTTCTATCTCTTTATTTCATTATTGATATGGGAACCATGAGTAGCTAGCGTAATAATCTGGATTATTCCACTTCTTGAGTTGGGTATTTGCATGTGTTATCCATTTTCCTTTATTTTTCTTATTGTTCGATGGTGGCTAACATTAAACCCTGCCTTGTGTCATGATCCCGATCAAGGTAGTGTTGAATAGGAAAAGGAAATGGGTGCCAGAATTCTTG
>JAPFFP010047851.1:0-10142 GCA_026153255.1 Solanum medicagineum
CCTTTCCGATCGCAATAAATTAACAGCCCCCCCCCCCCCCCCGTCTTTTTAGAGAATCAAGTAGTTGATGTTTGAATTGATTATTGGTGAACCAAGTTGCAAAGTCCCATATTCCCTGTGGGATTCGACCCTATCTTTGGTTAGGTTTTTAACTAATCGGTTTGACCTTGAAATAAAGGTGTATCTTGAGCATTTATCAAGAAAAATACCGTTGTTTCCGGGGAATACAATGATACTTTGATTTGGATTCACTAGTAGTATAATTCAAGTGTTAATTTCTTAGTTCTCTTGTAATTTACTTTTGTTTTTATTTTTGTTGGTTTAGCTTCTTTGCAGGGTATACTAAGTGTTCTATGCCTAGTACAAGGAGTCAAGGCATTCCCTTAGCTCCAATTGATTTATAGATCCAATGGGTTGTAAGCAGAATGGCTTAAGCGAATGCTAATATCACGGTTAATGAAGTTATGATTGGAATGATGATGTTGAGGATAGGCATGACAATCCACCACCACTGGAGAATAGGCCACAACCTAGGGACTTCAATAAGAATGCCTACGGATGGAATCAATATAGATTGAATCCTATGGCTATGGACGTGATGGGTGCTATTGTGTTATTTCCCCTTTTGGATGATTCAGAGCTCACTATTTTTAGTGAGCTGCTTCAGACACTACAAAATTGTGCTTTGTTTTTTAGCCTACTATCTGATGATCCATATGACCACCTGCAAAATTTTGCATATGTTTGCAGGAGCTTAATCGGAACCCAGCATCTACATATAGATGTTATGGGACTTCATGTCTTCCCAATGACTCTTATAACCAATGTTGCTTTGTGGTTGTCGGAGCTTCCACATGGAGTGACTACTAGCTGGCTGGAGTTACAACGTGCTTTCCTAGCAAGGCTCTTTGTTAGGCCAAACAGGTTTAAGCTGAGGGATCGAATCATCAGCTTTCAGCAGTTCCTTGGTGATTCACTTATGTCTACATGGGAGCACTACAAAGAATGGTTATGGAGTGCTCCAAACCATGGCATTTCTGACTCGACACAAGTATTGAGCTTCTACCAAGCACTGTACACGGATAATTGAGGACATGCATATGCTCTTATCAGAGGCTCAGTATTAGCGAAACCATTCGCAAAAGTGGCTTATCACTTTGATAAGTTGGCTGAAATCCAACGTATGTATAAACCCAAACATGAGCAACCAACTAAGTATAAGGATACATCTGACAAAAACACGGACAAAGCAAAGATAATGTAGAAACCTTCCTAATGCTTGATCAAAATACGAAAAATTTAGAGATGCTAACGAAACAAACACACAGGCCAAACACTCGAGAGAGTATTTGGGGAAGCGACAACGTAAAAAATGTGAGCAATGAGGAAGAGAGTGAGAGGAGCAACTAGTTTATGTTTCCGCACCATCAATACAAGGGAGATGGAAGTTCTCGAGTTGAGAATATGCTTGTCTAGTTGCTAAAAAGATTAGATGCACAAGAGGAGATGATAAGAGAGATCAAGTTCGATGTTATTAAAATAAACTACAAAGTCAACCAACAATCGATGTCAATTCAATAACTTAATAGACAATTCGGACTTGTGTCTACCTAATTGGAGCAGATTCAGAGCGGATTGATGAAAGAACAAAATCTGGTGACAAGGGTTCACAAAAGTTTGAGAAATTCTGAGTATTCAAGATGAATGAGTCGTGCCGTGACATTAAATCAGGCGCTACTTGGGAGGCAACCCAAGAATTTTTTATGTTTTAGCTTAGTTTTGATATTTATCTTCAGTTTTGAATTTTGAATGATCATTTATTCAAGTTTCGATGGATGTTTTGATGTTGGGATTTTTGCATGTAAGGTGCAAGTGCATTTTGTGAGGAGCATACAGGTTCAGGAAAAAATATTTCAAGTTTGCTGAGAGTTGCATCGGATGCAGGGTCTTCGATCAGGCTTACGAGTCGTATTGCACTTTACAACTCATGACCCTATCTCGTAGAGAGTTATAGTGAGTAGGTTTAAAGTACACTTCATCTATGAGCCAACTTCACGTCTCGTTGTCTACATTGCGAGTTGTGAAAGGGGTTCATGGGACCAGGTATGCTTTCAAATTTTCCTAAGTGTTGAGAGGTCTGTGAGATAGGACCTACGAGTCGTAGACCAAGCCACGACTCGTAATTGGGGTTTCGTAGACCCTACTCAATAATTTTTAAAGGTGAACTCGGTAAGTTACAAAGAGGGGTCAAAATTACTTTTACCCCACATTTAACCCTAATTGCCAAGGATTACCCCAATCTATTTCCCTTAATCTGTTTTTGGCACTCCAAATCTATTTTCGACAAGAAATTCTGGTGGCTAGTGTTTTGGGCATTATACTATTCATTTTGCATTCTTTAGTTTGTATACTTATATGGTATATTTCTTGGTTTATTTTAACTTTAAAGATTACGTTGCTTTGATAAGTTTGAATGATGAGTGAGATTGAATTAATGTCAAGGCATTTACGTCATGTCTAAGTTGAAATTGTGAAGAAGGATCTAGGATTGTCGTAAGTTGAATTAATTATGTTAGCTCTAAGTTGAATAATTTGTATGTGTTGATGCGGTTGGATACTCATGTTGTAATGTTCTTTGTTTGATCAAATGGATGTTAATAGGTTATGAATGTTCATTGATTTGTTGTGTTATAGGAGCATGATATTGTTTAGGTTTTGTGTGATGTGGGGATGGTGACATGGGTATATGTTTTATAAAAGTTAGGAAGAAAGAATGATTGCATTTTGATTGTGTTTTAATCCTTTTTTGATAGAGTAAGTGTATTTTGACATTATGTTTGGGGTTTGGGTCTTGTGATTGAAATGTGGGGCTTGCATGACTTGCATTGATGCTGATAGGTTAATATTTACCTTGTTTGTAAAGTTCGTGTGATGAGTTGAGATATTTTTGGTACCTATTAATTCTTCTTTAAGGGAGTCTTCTACAACTCGTAGATAGGTCTATGAGTCATAATTGCCTCTCATGGGAAGTTATAGTAACTTAAAATTTCTATGTACTCATCATATGAGACCATCTACGAGTCGTAGATCTCTCTATGAGTCATAGATAGGTCTCGTAGACTCATACCTGTCTTAATGTTGCTCCCTAGAACTCTATATGAAACCTATCTACTACTCGTACCCCAAGTTACTAGTCATGACTGGGTCTCGTATAAGGTTCCAGTGTTTATTTTTGTTTTGTATTGCTAGTTTACAGTACCACAATACAACTCGTAGCCCCAACTACTAGTCATTCCTTGCCCTCATAACATCCATCTACAACTGACCCAAGTTATTTTTCCTGATTTTCTTGTGTTTCAATTGTTGATTGTTTGGGGCTAATTATGGTTTCTTAATAATCATTTTCCAGATATTACGGCCCCCAAAAGCAAACTTGCAGTAATTAAAGCCTTTAAAAGGAAACTTGTTGATGGGCCTACGGATACAGAGCACTCAGATGGCAATCATACCCAATTTAGTGGGTCAATTGAGGTTCTTAATGTTCGTCCAGACCCAGAGGCTAAGGTGACTCAAACTAGGGCTGCTGCAAGGGCTGCTCAGACTTAGGTTCGAGATGATAGTCCCTCCAGTCTAAGGAGGAGGGCAGTGATGATGAGTCTAAGCAGTGGACACCATAGATGACTCTTTCAGGCACAGAGTCTAGTTCATAGTAGGGCTCTCAGGTCATAGGTGATGCAGAGTCCTCAATCGACCCATCATCTTCTTCAGCACCGGAACCTAACAATCACATATGGAGTGTCGAGGGCATGAAGGTCATATTTGATGAAGGTCTACAACCAAAAGGGCAAGGGAAGACTGCATGGTCAATTTGCGAGGAGCCCTGATTAATTGCTATTGGATTGAGCCATGTCCCAAGACTTGAGGACACAATGACATGACATGGGCTCAGGTGGTTGACTGATAGGCGCAGACGCTATGCCCTCACTTTGGTTTAGGAGTTTTATGAAACTTATGCAGCCACCGTTCTCCATGATCTTCCCAAAGGGGAAAACTGCTAGAGCAGTCGAGATTGAGAGAGGTTCTATTGAGAGGACAGCGGGTCAATATTTCAGGGGACATGATCCGCCTAGTGCTTTTTGGCCCTGAGTACCAAGCTCCAAAGTCTACAGTGGAGTTTGATCAAACATTGCGGCAGATGAGGAAAAAATTAATCGCAAAGGACTCAATAGAGAGGACAGACTTGTTGAGATGGGTTGCCGGACATATTGCTGAGCATGGTCCAGAGCTTGCCTGGGTCATTACACATTTTGAATCTATCGTGAAGTCTTCACTCCCCTTCCCACAAAATTTTGGTGGGCAATCGTTAGGTTTCATATTCGTCCCACACTAACAGATAATGCACTTACCTCAGAGTGTGCGATTTTGGTGGCCAGCATTCTAGATGGTTATGATCTTGATTGGGCCTGACTTATCGCAGAGAAGATTCATGAGTCGGCGCTCAAGAGGTCCACTTATATGCCATTCCCTGTTTTTATCTAAAAACTTTGCATTGAGTCTCGGGTGCAAATATTATATCATTAGGAATAGATCGTAGAGGCCCTACACATATAGATCCCAATCTAATTAAGGCTAATGAGAACCCCGTCGCTCTTCTGAGGACACAGCCTCTTCCCATCCTGATACATGTCCTCTTGAGCCACCATAGAAGGGTTCGACGGTTGCCCCCACTACCATTCCAACTGCGACTATCGAGGAGAGACCTCAGCAGTCGAACGCAATTGATGTTGAGCAAGGTCCCACTTTAGCTGCTCCTGCACCAGATTCTTCTACATCACAGGTTTCTACATCGGGCATGATTTACGAGTCTACTATAGCTTTTTCAGGCCATCGCCTAGTGGCTATCATAGACCGAGGCTCAGTTACCTCAGCTGATGCGGCAACTTATGCCATGGGTCTGGTAGAAAATTGCGGACTAAGAGGCTTGATGTAAGGCATTCACCATTTTCACAATCAAGGAGTGTATTGCTATGGTGGGTGCCTACATTGAGACCTTTAAAGGTCGAGTGCAGAAGAGACTAACCGAGGCCTGGCCACCAGACTTGTCAGCCATTCATGAGGAGATACCAAAGTTTTAAGCTGACTTGACTTCTTCAATAGTGGCTCCAGTTATAGTTCTCGAGTCTATACCTTTAGAGGAGCCACTATTTGATCTATTTCATTGGAGAATTAGACACAGCCTTCCCACGGGAAGAGATCCGTTACTGTGGATGATGATATTGAGGAGAGAAGTGTGTGATAGAAGACCTCCGAGATTGATGAGGAAAAGGCAGAGGATGAGTGCAGGCGAGTCTTGAGGATCTCAAGAGAAGAAGAAGAGCTGAGACAAGCCTAGGAGCAGGATATATTAAGAGGTATTGGCTCATCCAGTGCGGCTGCTATGCAAACTACCCCACGGGAGGGAGATGATCAGAGGCAAGCCGAGTCTTGTGCTTAGGCACCAATATGTGTTCGTTTTTTGACCCTTTTTAGTTATTTTGATTTTGATATTGTACATTGAGGACAACATACATTTCTTTTGATGGGGTGTGGGTAGCTATGGACTAGGGTGAAGTGTAAGTAGCTTTTAGTCCATAGCTACCCCAAATTTTAATCCCGAGGTGTTCTTGCATGTGTTCTTTTTTCTCGTGGATATTTAATTTTTGTTGAACCGGCATGTGTAGGATGTTTTAGATAGTAATTTTAGTATATAGTAGATGAACTTATGGCATGTATCTTGTTTTTGATGTTTTTTATGAAATATTATTTGAAAATTGGTACCCATTAATTTTTTTTTAGTAGTTGTTATATTGCAACCATGCATTTGTGAATGATTTAGCAATATTTTTTCTGACTAAATAAGGGTAATTTGATACATGAAGCATGATTTGTGATTTTTCGTTGGCTATGTATGCAATGCCATGTATGTGCGAGCTGATTTTATTATATTCTTGTATTGTGTACTAATTCAAAATTTGCCCTGTTACTCTAAGTTGAACTGGAGATTATATGGACTAGAAAGGGATCTTAGGCCGTTGTTCATTGAAATTAGTCCACTTTGACCAAAAATGACCAACCAAATAAGAAATTCATCCTTGTTCCGAATATTTGAGCCTTACATGTACCATTTCTTTTTTAACACCTGATTAGCCCAGCCTTGTTTAGTGAAATACCTTAAGATTGGCCCTGGTCTATCCTTGAGCATTGTGAACCTTGATTTGGGCAAAAATCCTAAGTTGAGGGTGGCTACCAAAAGTGTCCTTGGTTTGTGTAATAGATATTGTGCACTTCGACATAGGCTACAAGCCTAACTTAAGAGTGGCCAGTGTAGGGGTAAAATAGCAAAAATGAGGTTGTGATTTGGGAATAGAAAGAAAAAGAGGAAAATCATGTACCGAGTGAAAGAAAAAGAAAAAGATGCCTTATATTGAGTTGAACATGCAAAATGATGTGCGAAAATAACGTAAAAGTTGAATATGAGAAGAAAATACCTGGATAAGCTTGAATATGAAGAAGAAAGGGAGAATGATTGAGTTTCATGGTGAAAGTGTCAAAAAGCATGGTTCAAGGTTGGCCTTTAGTCACTAACAACAACATACCCAGTGGAATCCCACACGTGAGGTCTAGGGACAAGCGGGGTCTTGGCCTTTAGTCACTAATTGTCCAAAATTCCACACCAAAAGCCCATGAGCCTATGTTACAAGCTTATAAAGTCCTAAAGTGATCCTATCCTATCAATCAAATGTCCGAGTCATGAGTATACGGGCAAGCTTATGGTATTGGTCATCATGCATGAATGTCATTTGTGAGAGTGAGCGTGCTTGCACAGTCCCATGGTTAAATTCTGGAATCATCATTGAGTGTTTAAAAGGGACTTCTTTCTTATGAGGGCATTTGCACTATAGTGTTAACATTTTAATTGTTCAGTGATTGTGGATTATTAATATTCCTTTACTTGTCATAGTTGTGTTGTCAAATGCATCAATATGATTTGGTTTGCCTAATAGTGACCTGATCTTATTTTGAAAAGATGATATGGGTACCTAAGTTGGATTTGAGTATGGTATATGCCATTGGGTTGAATGCTATTTGTTACTTTATTATCTCTTTGGATTGAGTCGTTGCTTGGGGATAAGCAACAATACTAAGTTGAGGATATTGATGTGCTGTCAAAATAAAACACATTTGATGCCTAAAACATTGGATTTTGTGTGTTCTCAATGAAACTTTTATGATTTTCATGTGTTTTTGTGTGTGTTTTTGCAGGAAAAGCAGGTTGCCACAATTTTGGGGAAAATTGCAAGTTTTGCTGATTTTTCAGGGCATACAAGACCCACTACAAGTCGTAGCTCAGTCTATGAATCGTAGATGTTGTCCTATAGGGATTTCCAGTGCTTAAAGTACAAGATCTGATAACTTGAAGGTCAACCACACGAGACCCAATTACAACCCGTAGTACCCTCTACGAGTCGTAAAGGGATGTCCCTTTCCAGTATTGATCGAACTTGGGCCAAGAAATATAGCTGGAGACTACAAAAGGTTAATACGAGTCATAGAAAAGACTATGACTCAGAATGGTGTTCCACAAAAGCCCGATTACGGCTTGTAACTCAAGTTACGAGTTGTAACTGCAACTCGTACCAGATGCCAACCAGTTTTTCTAATTAATTTAGGGACTTGTTTGTAAATACTATATGTAGTATATTTTAGCATTTTTGGACACATAGATTAGAGAGAGCATGAAATTTTAGAGCATTGTCATAGGATTTATCTTTGGAGACAAAAATTTTGGAGATTAGATTCACTTGTGGATTCATTACATCTTTCAAGCTTGTGATTCTAAATATGAAGTGGGTTTTTCTTCAATCGCTTTGGATAAGTGCCTAACTATGTCTTCCATATTCATTGTTTATTCATATGCCCAAGCTATAAGTAGCTAAACCCACAACTTGGGGTTGTGGGAACCATAAGAATCTAACTTAGAGAACTCGGATTATTTACAATTCTTGAGTTAGGTATTTGCATGTATTAGCCATTTCTCTCTTCTTTTTGCATGTTGTATAATGGTGGCCAACATTAGATCTCGCCTAATGTCATGGTTCCAATCCAGGTAATGATTAATACAAAAAGGGGATGGTTAACATAATTCGATGATGTATTCTCGTCTAATAAACCAAACCCGTCCAAGGAGAGATTTATTGGAACAATGGGTAATGGTTAGCTTGGCATGCTATGGAGACCGGCCAAGTCCCACAGTGAAATTCGACCTTCACCTTCACAAGAGGGATGGAAGAACCTAAAATATCATCTTGCATGTAATATCCTAATTGAGAGTTGTGTTATCTAGTAGATTAAGTTAGTGAATCATGGGGAACACAATTACCCAAGTTGCTCTCCAATTTGATTGTCTCTCCTTATTATTAGTTTAGTTTAATTTTCTACAAATCATTGAAAGCCCTCCCTGCCCCTCTTTTTTTAGATAATCAAATAGTTGATGTTCGAATTGATTATTGGTGAACCAAGTTGCAAAGTCTCGTATTCCCTGTGGGATTCGACCCTGACCTTGGTTAGGTTTTTTACTCTAATGATCGCTTTGACCTTGAAATAGAGGCATATCTTGAGCGTTCATTAAATATTCCCAAAGGGGAGATAATGTAAGTACCCGGACTTTGTATGACTTCAATGGAGCTTGGAAATTTGGTTTTAGAAAGTTTTAGACCAAGGTGACACTTCATAGAAGCATTCACGGTCCGTGTGATGCTATTAAGAGTGTGTGGAGTCTCCTTGAAGTGGCCATTTGCCTTGTGTGGGGTTTGAGGGCTTAATGTGAACTTTGGGACCAAGTATACCACATTTGGACATTACACAGTCCATGTGAGGCCATACAGATCGTATGGTAGCCTTGGGCTTGAGACTCCACAGTTTTGAGCCCAAGTGTAACACCCCACACCTTACAATACTAGTACAATTCAAATGAAACATGACATGGTTTGGTCAAATTTAACGCTAACTTTTAAAAGTGTTTGAATCTAGTGTTAATGCGCTATATGTGCGTCTAACGCTTAAGAGGTTAAGTGTATACATGTTTTATGTCGAATTAAGGAGACTACAGCCTTAAATGAAGTAAGAGAATTGAGGTGCTTTAAGACTTAGAAGCTAGCAGGTGAGTCACCTACTTGCTTAGCTTAAATTTGTTAGTTAAACGGAGACGAGGCTCGACGTCAAATTTGTCTAAGTTCGATTATGAATAGAGTCCGTGTTACGGGTGTAACTTTGGCTCATGTTTTGGCATCACAAATGGGCTACATTTTCAGCCCAAGAAGTATAGTAAAAAGGGCCCAAAGACATCACAACACACTTAGCAAATTGGGCCCAAAACTAAGTGAAAGTTGGAAAATAGGTAGCCCAAGTCCATCAAGTTGGTGCTCCAAAAACGCCCAAGTGTGAGGGCCAAGCTGGTGGATAACCAGCTTGATAATGTGTTGTATGAGGTGGTTAAAAATTCAAGAGGAGTTCGGCCAAAGACCTCTTTATAAAGGGCTCCAAAGCAGCTCCACAATTCACTCTCAACTTGCACACAAAAATCAGAATTGTCTCTAAAGTTCTCTCAACTTTTCTTCACCTTGTAAAGCAGCTAAACAACTCTACTAGGGTTCTTATACAAGAACTATCCCTTGAAGATAGTGTTAAGTAATTTTACACATATATTTAGTATGGTTTTCTTATGAAAAACAAGAAGTATATGCTAGTATGTTCATGCTGGAAAATCTGGACAGATTCTGTGCTGAAAGTTGCTGCACCTTTTCCATTTGTTTTGGAGATTTCTCTATGATTTGTAAGTTGTATTATGAAGAGAACTTGATGTTATTAACATGGGTTGAGTTATAAACATCACCCTAAGGTTGCTGCCTTGATTTTGGTTTCACTTAAGAAACGCGTTTTACCGTGTTATCTTAAGCGTTATATTGATTGGAACTTGCAGGCTGTTGTATACAAGGCTATTAGCCCACGTCCTTCCGAAGATTATGTCCTTAAATGAAGTAAGAGAATTGAGGTGCTTGTAGGACTTAGAAGCTAGCAGGTGAGTCACCTACTAGCTTAGCTTA
>JAPFFP010047852.1:0-14554 GCA_026153255.1 Solanum medicagineum
CGACGAGGTATGTAAGGTTACTTAATTCCGTATCGTTTGGCATGAAACATAGATACTTCCTTGGTACATAAAGGCATGTACCAACATCAACACAACTATTAACCATATCTCCACTCTTTTACATGTTCATATGATACCATAAATAGTTACCTTCAAACCTGCATAGATACTTTGACACCACATTACATGAGTTCCTGCTACAGAATAACGTTGACGAGTTGTTCCATTTCTTACGCACTGCATCATTTGTGTAATGTACTCTTTTCATTGCCATATTGTCTTATGTGATCATCCCCATGTCATATGCTACATATACAGTCTTACAGCTCCAATATTATGTCCACCAAAAGAACCATCTCAATGGTAACTGAAAGATAAGTATATAGTTTTGACGGGTGGTAGCCTGAGGGGGTTCAAGAAAAACCTAGCAAAGGGACTATCCCGATACAGTATTACAGGTGGTAGCCCGAGGGGGTTTAAGAAGAACCTAGCAAAGGGACGATCCCGATACAGTTTACAACTGATCAGTTGGTCATTTGTTTTACAGCTGTGCACAGATTATACAATAAAGGTAAAGTAATATAAAGAACATAAAGTATATGATTCCACAATATAACTAAAGGTGGTCCACAAACTTACCCCAATGCATGGGTTCATTTGAGTTATTACTTTACGTACAGTATATCCTGCCTTACATACTCAGTACACTATCTCGTACTGACGTTCCTTACGGGGGACCTGCATTTCATGCTGCAGGTACAGGTGCTGGTAGATCTCCCCAGTAGGAGTACAGGATATTCAGCTGCTGTCACCAAGCTCCAGGTTGCTTCGAGGCTTTGTGTATGTCTAGAGCTTATGTTTATATTTTATAGTTAGTTGAGGTGGGGCCTGTCCCGACCCTTAGAAGATGTTTTTTTCTTTATTTAAAGGCTTTGTAGACCATGTAAAGCAAAGTGAATTCATGTCTCGTACTTTAGACACCGTGGCCCCAACGGCCTAGTCATATGCATTTCCTTTTTGCTTGTTATCACTGTTTATCTGCTTTAAGTCATGTTAAAGGTAGAAGCCCCTTATAATATGTATAGTAAGCGCATAGTTACAGTTTGGTTCTCCTGAGCCTTATCGGCAACGGGTGCCAGTCTGCCCTAACGGGACTTAGGGGCATGACAGATCTGACTCCCTAATGAACCCAACTTTTAGTGGGAGGTTGTCAAGTGGTAGCAAGGGAGGTAGGTCCATGCTTGACTTAAGGTACAATTGGTTTCTAAAGGGTTGCATTTTTTTCATCTTGTGAGAATTGGAGGTGTTGAATCTAAGTTAGTTGTTTATAGAATTTTCATTGGTGATAGATAAGGCTTGAATGTCTCTTTTCGATGTTTGAAGTTTTGGTAGTGTCTTTTTGTTGACTAGCACACCGGTTATGCATACAAGTCTCATGAGTAAGATCTCTAGTCCTTTCCCTAATAGGTTTATGGTGTTTTTGGTGATGATAATGTGGTTTGTTCCCTAATGAGGTAGTGCATGTCAATCATTGGGGGTAGTACTATGAGTACAAGGAAGAAGGTTGGGTGGTAAGTGGATGAGATGGGAATTTTAGTCGTAAGAGGATACCTTCCTAGGTTATGTGGTGCCGGGTGATGGTACTAAGGTGGACTTCAGTAAGACAAAGGTGGTTAGAGAGTAGCCTAGACCCTTGACTTTCTTAGGTATTAGAAGCCTCTTGGGTTAGTGGGCTGTTGCTGGTGATTGTGAGTAGATTCTCTTCTATTGTTGCTCATATGACTTAGTTGACCCTAGGTAAGGCCATGTTGTGACCGACGTTTTGAATAGGGTGAGTTAATAGGTCAGGGAGTTGCTATTTCTTGTGTCATCCCTTGGTGCTAGTAGGATTCATGTGTATATGGGTTTCATTCATAGGTTCCTTTCACCCATGAAGCCCAATCTTCCTTTTTATGAAAATTGCATGATTCCATGATGTATTTCTTATGGGTATCTGTTATTACGAAATATAAACATGAAATATGTTGGGGCTTTTTTTAACATTGTTGATTATGCATAAATATCTATTTTTAGCTTATACTATGAAGTGATCTTTTTCTATTGAGACTTTCAAGCTATGAAATCTATAAACTATTGTGAAGTTTTGGTATGATTTACAAGTTACCCATGATGGGGTTTTACCATGATGTTGGTGGGCTGATTTACATGATTTTAAGATGCATTGATTTCACTATTTCATGATCTATACTCTTGCATTTTTCATGGTTTGAACATGTCCTCGTATGTGCCCACCAAGTGTTTGATGAAATGCCAAGTTAAGAATTCTCAAGATATGTTCATGTTTTACAAGTCAAGTGACTTCATGATGAATATAGGATATCATGAATATTATGAATTCATGAAATTATCTAGGATTATGAAATTATAAAGTTAAGCTCTTTTCAAGAATTTATTTTCAAGAAAACCTACATGGATTTTTACTTATTTTAATTTGGGATTTGAATATTATGATTCCTAAAATTCTATTGATGCATGGGTAGTATTTATTTGATGATTTAAAGGTGATTTAGACCATTATATGAGGATTTACTTTTGTGTTTATAAAGTTATAATTATGCATGTTCCCCTGTTGAAATTATTTATGCATGAGAGATTACACTATGGATTTAAATATGGAATTAATTATGATTTCACTTCAACTTCATATTATAAATGTTGAGTTTTAAATTTAATCTTAATTACCCATGTCATTTCCTCATTGTTCATAGTATATGCATTCATGTACACAGATTATTTTGAAAAATTATGTTATGGGTAGGCCCAATTTCATTTTATGCTATGATTTTGCTAAAAGTTGACAATACTGTGATTACACATATGATTTTGGTTTAGGCTCTTTAAGCATTTTGGGTGCTTGCACCATTTTGTATATGAATGGGCTATTCCTGTGCAAGAGTATTATGATTATGAAATTATGGTTTTGGCATTTGAACCTATGTATGATTTGTTATAAATTGTGTTTGGCTTTTAAGCCCAATTGTGCATTGAAATGATTTGGAAAATGACTATTGCCTCTTTGAAAGTATGTACATGCATATTATAAGTATTCTTGTAGTCAATTACAAAGGGTTAGTCGCTTCACTAAGATTGATCTTTGGCTGAGCTTTGTCCCCAAGTGAGCATTATTTGTATCGATGGAGTTGGTTGATTGATTTATGCATTGGCTATGATTATAGATCTTTAGAATAAGGTCTTAAAACCCTACCTTGTATGTTCGTGGTGGGTTCTAGTGATGAGGTAGTGATTTATTTAGAGCTTATGAATCATTTGGGGGATTGGTTTCTAAATATGATAGGTGTGTGTTGAGGATAACAAGAAGGTTGTTAGAGCTCCTTAGGGATTATAGTATGAGTATGCGTTGGTTTTTCCGGTAAGACTAGTGTTGTGGGTGGTGCTCTAGGTAGCCTAGTGTGTGTGGATAATGGTAGTAAGGAGATGCCTAGCAGATTTCATCGGTCGGCTAGATAGGGAGTTAGGTTGAAGGAAGTTGAGAATAGTAGTATAGTGTTCTTGATGGTTCCAAATCTTCTTGGGTTGAGAGGATTAGATTGGGCAAGGCCTTGATTTTAGCCTTATTAGAGTTGGAAGCTTTAGGTGTAAAAGAATGGTAGAGTGAAGGTTGCCTCCCAAGGGGGAGATGGTGGTCCATGGTACCAAGTGGGTTAGATGAGTTTAAGGTTGAAAATCGGGTTAAGGTTGGGGAGCCCTTATAGTAAGCATTTTATGTCCCCAGTTGGATGGTTTGAAGTACGAGAAATTGCCTTGTAGGGTTAATCCAGAAGTTTTACTTATGAGGAATGAGGTTTGTTTTGGTAAGAAGGGAGTCCATTTTATGGTTTGTGAGTCCTTATAGAGTGTAGAGGGAGGTTGGTAAACATTGTTTAAAACTTTTGGGAATGCCTTTTGGTGTAAATATGGTTTGTCCGGTTCTTCATACTTATATTGAGGGAATCTGTTAGTGACTCTAGTGTTATAGAGCTCCTTGAGGTTGTGGGTGTTATGGAGGGTAAGTTGGCTTAAGAGAAGGTATTGGTAGGGGTGTTGGATGGATGAATGGAGAAGTTGATTGATAATGGTGTAGTGTTCTTCATGGCCCTTTGGAAGAGTCGTCTATTCGTTTGTGTCTCTCAGGAAGCCGGTGTGGGCATGGAGAAGCAATATCCATATCTTCTTCACTCTATTCAAGCTTATGATGACATGCCAAGTCCTTTCTATGATCCAAACTCCTATGTTTCAGCCCCTATATCATTCATATGCATTCATTTTACGTTAGCAAGTTCATGATGATTTTACACCTATGTTGGGATTTTGAAAATGTTGTTTTTAAAGTGTATTGTTGCATTCTTGTTTGGGATGATATCCTTATGATTATTCATCTCTTGTAAATCCGTTTTACACTCAGGGAAGAATGTTCCCAAGGAGGAGATATTGTAACGACCACAAAAAGTGCCTGAAAACATGCCTCGGAACTGCCCAAATTATTGTTTTCCATATATCTAAATGTCTGTTTGGAATTTCGAAAATATGACTTCATATTCTTTTTCAGGGGATCCAAATTAGGGTGACAAGGGTCTAACCTCGATTTCAAAGCAAAGGAATCAAATTACGAAATTTGCACTTGGTGCAATTTCTAGTGAGGGCCCGCTACCTCTCCGCGACACGGAGAGGTGCATTTCCTTCACTGTCTTTTCCTAGTTCACCCAGATTTTTCTAAGTGTTGGACCTAAGTTTTCCCAAACGTATTTTCACCTATACTTAGCCTTATTTCACCATCATATCACCCAAAACATTCCCCAATATTTCCCCAAACACTTAGACTCATTTCTAACCCTAAATTCAAGTCTCAAACTCAAGGCCAATCTCGAGGATTTCTTCAAGGATCTCACCCAATCTTCAAATCTTCATTAAACTCTTCTTCAAGAATTTCACAAAAGATAACGTATGTGTGGTTGAACCATTGGGTCCTTTCCCCCATGGTGCCTAAACCCTCTTGTACTTAATATTACATGATTTAAAGTTGCTTTTACATGTGGGTCTTGTATTACTGCACAGTGATTTTAGTTCATAAAAGTATGATTGTTTTAGCATGTTTTGATATTCAAATCTTGGATCTATTGTTGGATTTGATGAGGGGTTTTTATATGAATGTCTTGGGGGTGTTGCAAGGTGTTAATTAAAGGTTTTACCACTGATTTTCCTGCATGATCTTATCTCTAAATTGCATGCTCTTTTACCCCCATTACACACCCCCAAGGTGTTTGACAAAATGTTCAACTATGGTTTCTTGAGGAAATGAAGGTGTAAAGTATGAGATATGATATGATTGAATATATGATGATGAAATGAGCTTATGTACACGATGAATACTATCTAAAGTATTGTGGTAGACCATTCCCAATTTAGGGACCTAGTTGAGTGGTCAAAGACTCAACCACTAGGGTGATAGGTGCGATCATCACCAACCTAGTTGAGGGGTTGATAGCTCAACCACTAAGGTGATGGGTGCGATCCTCACCAACCTAGTTAAGGGATTGATATCTCAATCACTAGGGTGATGGGTGCGATCATCACTAACCTTGATAAGGAGTTTGTACCTCATACACCAAGGTGATGGGTGCTATCATCACTAACCTTGATGAGGGGTTTGTACCTCACACACTAGGGTGATAAGTGCTATCACCAACCCCAAGAGGTTTATGCCTTGCAATCTAGCTTGGTCTCCTCTTCACATATGATATCCTATATGAGCATGATTTACTTAAGCATGTTTTACTTATACATTGATCATACATGTCATATTGCTATATTATGCCTATTGCCTATCGTTATACATTTTGGATTGTGATGCCAATCTATTATTGCATTGCATCCTACATACTTAGTACATTCAAATGTACTAACGTATACTCTTGCCCACATGATATCACCATGTAGGTATTGGAGCTCCTATTGATTCTTCTTGTGGCTAATTGGATTGTTCATGTTGCCTTTGGTGAGTCGTCCATTCTGGGGACAAGGACTATTCTCTCACACTATGTATTAAGATTCCCTTTACTTTATTATATACCCATAACTATGAGGGTGAGCCCGGTTTTACGTCTTGGTCTCCACCATTATCTATGTAGTAGAGGTGTTGTTGGACAAATCTATGTATTTATGCTATGACTTGATTTTATTATCTCTTGATTCTATGTTACGACAAGTTCTCCCTTAGCCCCTTTGTTCCCTTATTTCCATTATTTAAATGTCATTTAATAGTTGCCGTGACCAAGGATGTGTAATGATATGCTATGAGGCTTGTTTGGGGTTCCTTTGGGTTCCCTATTCACCAGTCACGTCTAGGCCTTAGACTTGAGTCGTGATACCTACCAATCCTCCTCAACACTCTATCAGGACCCACAGATCTTGGGCTCAATTTACCCTTCTTGCCAAATTGGAAAATACCCTTCATGGGTGAGACTTTCAAGTAAACCCAATCACCAACCCTAAATTCAAGATCTCTCCTTCGCACATCGGAATATGACTTTTATTACTTTGGGCTGTTTTTAATATCTCCCATATCAACCTCACCTTTTTCAAGGCTTCCATGACCAAATCAGAACCTATCAAAGCCATCTCCCTAACTTCAAACCAACCAACCGGTGATCTACAATGCCTACAATAAAGAGCTTCAAAAGGAGCCATACTGATGCTTGAGTGGTAGCTATTGTTGTAAGAAAATTCAATGAATGGAAGGTGTTCATCCCAACTACCCTTAAACTCCAAAACAAAATCTCTAAGAAAATCCTCAAGTGCTTGGATAGTTCTCTCGGCATGGCCATCCGTTTGAGGGTGAAAGGCTGTGCTAAGCTTTGCCTTGGTACCGAGACCTCTTTGGAAAGACCTCCAAAAGTGAAAAGTGAATTGAGCACCATAATCCGAAATGATAGACAAAGGCACCTATGCAGTCTAACAACTCATGAATGTACAATTTTTCACATAATCTTCAGCATCATAAGTAGTTTTGACCGACAAGAAGTGAGCCGACTTTGTCATTCTATCAACCACAACCCAAATAGAATAAAAATGCTTTCTAGTCTTAGGCAACCCAACAACAAAATCCATGTTGATTTCCTCCCACTTCCAAGTAGGAATCTCTATATCTTGGGCTAGGACACCCGACCTTTGATGTTCGGCTTTCACTTGTTGGCAATTGTGACATCCGGATATGAACTTGGTGATGTCTCTCTTCATACCACCCCACCAATACAGTTCCCTCAAATCTCATTTCATCTTTGTAGAACCGGAGTGAATGGATTAGTAAGAATTTTGATCTTCATCTAAAATCTTCTTTCTCAAGTCATCAATACTAGGCACACACAATGTAGCTTGGTACCTAAGGGCACTATGTCCCCTTGGGAGAAAACCTCCACTTCACCGTTCTTCACCAAGGTCTTCAACTCTAATAAGGTGGGGTCAAGATCTTGTTTTGCCTTTACCTCCTCAATTAAGGAAGAGTTAGAACCATCAACAACCACTACACCACCATTATTAACTTCTTCTAACCTATCCCCCAATTTAGACAATCGGTGGACCTCTCTAGCCACTTCTTTGCCATCATCATCAACATGAGCTAGGCTACTAACAGACACCCTACTTAGAGCATCGACCACCACATTAGCTTTCCCGGGGTGATAATGCACACTCAAATCATAATCTTGAAGAAACTCTAACCACCTTCTTTGTCTCAATTTAAGATCTTTTTGTGAACATATATTGGAGACTCTTATGATCGGTAAAAACATCAACATGAACACCATAGAAGTAATGATGCCAAATTTTCAAAGCAAATACTACGGCCGCCAATTCAAGATCATGGGTGGGATAAGTCTTCTCATGCACCTTAAGCGTTCTAGAGGCATACACTATCACCTTACCATTTTGCATTAAAACACACCCTGAACCGATTCTTGAGGCATCACAATATAAAACAAACCCTTCCAACCCTTCCGGTAGAGACAAGATAGGAGCGGAGACAAGCTCATCTTTCATAGTTTAGATACTCTTTTCATACTCATCGGTCCACAGAAATTTCGCCTTCTTTTGGGTCAACTTAGTCATAGGAGAAGCAATAGAAGAGAAACCATTTACAATCCTCCGGTAATAACCCGCAAAACCCAAGAAACTTCTAATATCCGATGGAGCCAAAGCTCTAGGCCAATTGCTAATCACCTTTGTCTTCTTAGAATCTACCTTAATACCATCACCTGACACCACATGTCCGAAAAATGGAACCTCTTTCAACCAAAACTCACATTTTTAATATTTAGCATACAACTTCTCCTCCCTCAGTATTTGGAATACCACCCTCAAGTGATTCACATGCTCCTCCTCACTATGCGAATAAATCAAGATATCATCAATAAAAATCAACACAAACAACTCAAGGTAGGGTGTAAAGACCCTATTCATAAGATCCATAAATATAGTCGGTGCATTAGTTAACCTAAAGGACATAACCACAAATTCAAAGTGCTTATACCTAGTCGGAAGAGTCATCCTAGGAATGTCACACTCCATCACATTCACTTGGTGGTACCCAAAACGATGCTCAATTTAGAGAAGTGACTAGCCCCTTGAAGTTGATCAAAAGGTCATCGATCCTTGGTAAATGGTACTTGTTCTTTGTGGTTACCCTATTAAGTTGTCGGTAATCAAATCACATTCTAATAGAACCATTTTTTCTTCACAAACAATACTGATGCACCCCAAGGTGACTTAGTAGGCCTTAAAAACCCTTCTCCAACAAATCCCTCAGTTGCTCCTTCAACTCCTTCAACATTATTGGGGCCATATGGCAAGGGGGAATAGAAATGGGTTGAGTATCGGGAAGAAGGTCTATACCAAAGTCTTTTTCCCTTTTGGGAGGAACATCGGGAAGCTTATCGAGAAAGATAGGAAGGAACTCATTAACCACCGAAACAAACTCTATAGGAAGGACTTTGGACTCAACATCCCTAACCCTCACAAGATGATAGAGAAAACCCATAGAAATCAACTTTTGGGCTTTAAGACAAGAGATGAATCTACCCTTGACCATCGGATCACAATTTTCCAGTCAAGGATTGGCTCATAAGGGAATTGGAATTTGACCCTACAGATTTTGCAATCAATAGAACCATAATATGCATACAACCAATCCATCCCAAGAACAACATCAAAATTCACCATATCTTACTCAACAAAATCACAAGGCAAGATTTTATACAATATGAATATGAGACAATTTCTACAGACTCTTCTAGCTACAATAGACTCACCAAAAGGGGTAGACACTTCATAGGGTTCACACAATAATTTGGGGCTAACTTGAAGCTTTTTGACAACAAAAGGAGTAATAAAAGAAAGAGTGGCACCCGGGTCTATCAAAGCATACACATCAAAATAAAAAACCTTTAACATACTAGTGACGACATCAGGCACCTCATCTACCCCTTGTCTCCCTTGAAGAGCATAGAACCTATTTTGCCTTGGAGCACCTCCTTGTTGGCCTCCACTTCCCTTTGGACCTATATTTGCACTTTGGCCTTGTGGACGACCATCTCTACCATTGTTTTGTGCATTTGGACAATCAATCACCTTATGACCCAGTTCACCACAATCAAAGCAAGCATTAAAATTCTTCAAACATGGACCAGTATGATTTCTTTCACACCTTGAGTACCTAGGATTTGGCACTCCTCCACCTTGGAATCTTTGATTATCAATAGAAAACATTCTCTTAGGAGCATTAGAAGATCCTGGGCCTTGGAACTTGTGGCCTTTAGGAAACCAACAACCCTTGGGATTTCAGAATCCACCTTGAAAACAGGCCCTCTTGGCCTCACAACTTCTTCTCTTTCTCACCTTTACTCCCTCTAGATATTTCATGAGGTGGGACAAATCCATATGACCTATCAACATGGTGGTACGACACTCTTTATTTACCAAGTTGGACATACCCGACACAAATTTATTCATCCTAGACCTCAGCTCGGCAACCAATTGTGGGGCATACTTGTAGAGTTGGTTGAACTTCAGGGCATACTCCCTCACTATCATAGACCCTTCCTTTAGATTCATAGATCCATCATTTTCTCCACCCTTAGCTCAATGGAAAAGAACTAGTTGAGAAATACCACTTTGAATTCTTCCGAAAGGATAGCATCACCATTGCCCTTCTCCATATTCCATTGAGTGAACCATATTTGATCCACCTCTTTGAGTTGTAAGGCCGCCAAATTTTCTTTCTCCTTCAAGTTAACCCCCATCATAGACAACAACTTATACCTCATCAATGAATCCTTGAGGATCCTCATCCACCTTGGACCCATGGAACTCCAGTGGGTTCATTTTAGTAAAATCTCTCACCCTTGAGGCCAGAGTGGGAGCATGAGGGGCTTGGGCCCCTTGGTTGATTTGATTAGTCATGGCATGGGCCAATATGGTAATAGCATGTTGGAACTCTTCATAGGCCACTCCCCCATCTCGAGGAGCTTGAGGAGAGGGAGGGGTCGGTTGCTCCTCAATAGTACGGACTCTTCTTCTTCTTTGAATCGGCATGATCTAGAATAGCAAAGAACATTTGTTAGAGGAAAAGCCTTACCTTATTCATAAAGCACGACATAGATCATGAAGAAAGGAAACATTTCCTAAAATGCCTCATAGCCTCTTATTCATAATTGTGGTGTACTTCACAACCATGAATAAGACTCTAATCAACGCAGAGTGTTGGATTCTGAGGACCATTAACAACCTTGTGCTCTGATACCAAGTTTGTCAAGACCTAAGCCAAGGCCCTGGACGTGACACGGTGAATGGAACCCGAAGGAACCCCAAACAAGCCTCTTACCAGATCAATCACACATCCTTGGTCACAAAAGAAAAACATCAATAATAAGAGACATAAAGAAGGGAAACAGGACTAAGGGAAGTCTTGGATAATCATAAAACATTCTAGATTCAAGAGCATAGCATAAATATATCAATTGTTCCAACAACATCTCTAACATAGATTAGGTAGGGGCCAAGACATTTTTTGAGCTCAAACTCATAGTATTAAATTTTTAACACAAAGAGATAACAAAAGCAAGTGTAGCATAGCTACAGCCCACGAATTGGAGGAATCACCAAAGCTTATCTTCAAGATGCCAAAACTAGCCATGTGGAGGATGATCGTGAGGTGTTCCGGTCCCTACCTGGTAACATCATTTAGGCATAGAGTATGCGTTAGTATGTTTGAATGTACTAAGTATGTAGGATGTATTGCAACAAAATATAAGCCAACATAGTCATAACGCCTAATCATAAGCAATGGATAAGTATAATATCGACATGGCATGCATAATCAATGCTTGAAGTAAAACATGCTTGTAAATCATGTAACTTGTATTGAACATAATACATGTGTGGAGAAGACCATAATCACAGACCAAGCAACTTTTACTCAAAATCCAAGGCATGTCATCCTCTTGGAAGGTGATTGAGGTACCTACCCCTCAATGTGATAGTACGGGCATGTCACCCCTTGACAAGGTAAAGGTACATACCCCTAAACGTGGTAGTACAGGCATGTCACCCTCCGACGAGGTAGTGAAGGTACATACCCCTCGATGTTGTAGTACGGGCATGTCACCCCCCGATGAGGTGGTCAAGGCATATCACCCCCTCAGCAAGGTGATAAGGCATGTCACCCCCAACAAAGTGTGTTCAACTTGCAACACTATAGATACTTTTCATGAATTCAATACACACATACAATCTCTCAATCATCATGAAGTGCCTTGACTCATAAACCATGCATTAGATCATCAATAGCTCAAAAATCCTTGTCAAGACATTTAATCAAACACTTAGCAGGTGTGCAATACTAATTCAAAATCATACAATTTAGGTGTGAAGTAATATGAGAAAACATAATGTAAAAATCAACCCATCAATATATAGTAAAACCCTCATGTATGATACCTTGAAACCCATCATCAATCTCATAATAGATCATAGTTTGATAGCCCAAAACATGCATAGTCACAATAGACAAATCATCTCATAGTATAAGCTTGAAATAGGTAGACATGTGTTTCTAGTCAACATTTCATAAAACCCCAACATGATTTGCAATCCTCATTTCATAATATGTAATACCCATAAGTAATACAACTTAGAAACATGCAATCTTCATAAAAAGCAAGGTTGGGCACCGTGGCTGAAAGGACCCAATGGTTGAAACCCACATACCTCAAATTTTGGAATTTCCTTAATGTAGATTTGGAGAGAACTTGAAGCTTGAATGAAGCTCTTGAGATCTAAAATTAAGCTTAGGACACTTAAATTTGGATGAAATATTTTATTAAGTGTTAGAGAGGATTTTGAGAGTATCTTGAGTGATGCAGAGTTAAAAAATGGATAAGTATATGTGTTGTCATGCATAAGGGGGCATGGGAACAAGACAAAAATGTCTTACGCTGAGCACGACAAATTAATAAACTTCAAACACACCTTCACGACAGGTCTGCAGCGGGGAAGCATCGCAGATGCCTTTTATTTCCGAAATTTTTGTTAAAATGAAATTTCGCTACAGGTCCTCTAAAATTAGGCTTATACCCATTTCCCAATCAATTTTTCCCCTAATCAAGAATATATAGTCAGATTTTTGACATCAAGCATATATTTTGAAATATATGAAAATTATGATTATGGCATTTCTGAGGCACATTTTTAGGGTGTTATTGGGGTGTTTCATTCTCGATCCCATGGTAGGTGAATACTAAATTGTTTTTGTCAATGTAACCTCTTCCCACTACCCTATCTTTCCTTCCTAATATGCTCAATAATACGAGCGTGATCCACAACACTTTGGAAAGTAACTCTAGCTAATACCAAGGAAGTTGTAGCCTCTTCATGATACCCTGTCAATCCCTTGGCAAAATGTCAAATCCTCTAAAACTTAGTAGGAATTCTAGACAAGGCTTCTCTGGATAAGGAATGAAATCTATCCTCATAGACAAAACAAACATAGATCCCTACTGTAGCCTATCAAAGTCATCTCGGCGGCTATAGGGCATGAGTCTCTCCAAAAATATCTCAGCAAACTATCCCCAGGTCATAGTTGGTGATCCTACAAGTCAATGACCTACAACTGACCTCCACCACTCTGTGGCACAACTGGTGTACTTATATGAAGTGTAGGAAACTCCATGCTACTCAAGAATGGCTAGATTACATAACTAGTCCTGGCACTTTGACAGTAAATCAATGGCTCTATCTCCAGGAGTGCCATCAAAATGCGGGGGAGGCAACTGCACAAACTACTAAAAAATCTTCCGCTCAGATGTACATATGGATGGCTAATAAAACATGGTTGCACCATAAACAAAAGAGGTGCAATTGATAGAGCAACAACCAAAATCTGAAGCTGACTACCCACACTCGGTCTGGATGTCGGAAGTGGAGAAAGAACAATCCTAGAAGGGTCTGCTAGAGCTGAAGAAGGACCCACATGAATCATAGCCTCCTTTGGAGAGCACTAGAAGGATTAACCGGTGTGGTAAAATTCGGTATCTCAGCAGTAGCTGACGCTGGAGGAGCTTCCTCAAATCTAGCCAATAACCTCATAAGTAGCTCCTACACTGATGATGTGGGAGATGGAGCTGAAGGAGGTGGAATAGGATTAGTAGTCCCCTCTGGCACCATATGCTACAAGAAAAAAGACTTCTAACGACCACTCTTAACGAAAGAAAATGATTTTGGTCATTATAAATACACTTATAGTGACCAAATTTTTTCCAATCGTTATAATATACTTATAGCAACCAAATTTTGTTCGGCCGTTATAAATTTACTTATTGCGACCAAATCCTTTTTTGATCGTTATAAATATACTTATAGTAACTAAATTTTTTTCCCATCGTTATAAATAAACTTATAGTGACCAAATTTTTTTCGATTGTTAACGATAAATTTTAATCCAACATTAACGAGGGAATAAATTTGATCATTAAAAACATAACATCCCATCCTTAAAAATAGAAGTAATAATATTAAAATTATAATTATGAACTTATGGGATTAATATAAGTTGAAAAGTTAGATAAATTTGGTAGTAAGTAATTTTCTCAAGAGGATAGATGTTTCTTCCACTTGCAAATTACCTCAATCAATAGACTTAAGAATCAGTATTTAGTAATAACATTTCTTCTAATAAAAAATATCTTGTGTCGACTTTTTTTCCAATTTGTTGTAAAGCTAACAGGTGTATACAATAATAAATCATTTGTTTGAGTTATTAGAAAAGTATAAGGTGAAATTTTACAAACAAACAATTCAAAAAATTTTACATGACATAGAATTAACTACTACATTAATTAAGAAATCATGATTTTTTTTATTATTATGATTTATTTGAGTTATTAGAAAAGTATAAGGTGAAATTTTACAAACAAACAATTCAAAAAATTTTACATGACATAGAATTAAC
>JAPFFP010047852.1:14654-32515 GCA_026153255.1 Solanum medicagineum
TACTACATTAATTAAGAAATCATGATTTTTTTTATTATTTATAATTTAAGATAATATAATTGAGTTGTATCTCATAACATTTTAATGATATTGAATTATTTATATTAGGTGAATACTATTAGTATACAAAGTGAAACTAAAAGAAGTTGGGGGTTTTATCCATTAATTAATGTGCAAAAGTTCAATAACTTAAGTGCAAAATACAAAACAACCAACTTTATATCTAGAACTAAAAAGCCTAACTTTCTTTTTATTTTATTGTGAGAATGGAAAAAAAATTTATATTTCATTGTAGTTAATCTTTGATTTTGCGAAAAAGAAAAAAAAATGACAATAATTATTAGGAGTGTTATTAATAACCTTATATGAAATTTTTACACTTGTAATTTGATAGATCATGCAGTTTGAAAAATTACTCATCCTCAAAGAAAGTGTAAAGAAGTATAAGCAACGAAAATTTTTTGAGGCACAGGAAGAATGCGTTTCATATTTAAGAAATTGTTTAAAGATATTCTAGTTTTTCTCTTACTATGAGTTAAAAATATAATACTATACAATTTGTATGTCTATATTTTTGTAACGTTACACAATATCATTCTTTTTATAGGTAACTATGAATATTAATATGAATGCAATCAAATTGTATATTTTCATATGTGCACGTATTTGTGTTTGTGTATGCACTTTTGCATATCTTATTTATGTTTATAATTAAGGTTTTAATAAATAGAACTCAAGGGAGCCTTGGAGTAATTGGTAAAGTTATTGTCATGTGACAAAAAGGTCATGGGTTCAAACCTTGGTACCATTCTCTGGCAGAAATGCAATACTACGTACAATATATCCTTGTGGTCGGGCCCTTCCCCGAAAATGCATTGGGCTTGCCTCCTCTTTCTTTTTTAAATAACTAAAATATCAATTAGTGAAGGAAAAATCTGATTAGTGAAAAAAGGTATAACGACTAGATTTTTATCATCATTAAAGCATTTTTAACTACCGGATTAGATCTTGTCGTTAAACTTTTAATGGTGGAGCTTTTAAAGACCGGTGACGACGGAATTTTACCGGTTATTATTGACTAATGGTGACCGAATTTATATTTTTAGTGATGGAATTTTCCCTCGTTAGAGAACTATTTTTTTGTAGTGATAGTAGGCTCTAGAGAAGCCGATCGGGTCTGTCCCCTTGACGGAGCTGACCCCTAGGAGTCCTTCGGCCCATGGGCCAATCATGAGCTCTGCCTCGACCTCGAATGGGAGTCATATCAGCTGACTTGGTTTCTTCTACTGAGTGATAGGATCGAGTAATTGGCATATACACAGATGGAGTAGATTAAACACTTTCAAAATGAGTAATAAAAAGAAACACACGAATGGAAGCAAGATGTGAAAACACTTTCTTATCAAGTATCTTGTAGCCTCTCGAAGATGGGTGTGGATGTTTACACACCAATTTGTGAGACTCTACTAGACACCCTGCTCTTGACTCGTGAGCCTAACTAACCTTGTGCTTTGATACCAAATTTGTCATGACCTAAAATGGATCACAACTAAAGAACGATAAAATAAAGTGGAAAAACTCATAAGAAAGTCTCCCAAAACCTGGAGTCATGAGTAACAAAGCATCTAATTAGTGCAAAAAGTAAATACATCTGTATCACAACATGTAGTGCAAAGTCTGAAAGAAAGCAATAAAGAGAGTCCCAAGGATCCACGGTGACTCGAAGACTGAGCCTCACCGATAAGATCTAGATGGAAGAAAAGTAGCTCAACTAGAGTGATCACCTACCTTGTGTAGGTCATGATACTCGATATGAAAGGTGGAAAGAAAGTAGGGATGAATACACTGAAATGTACCTAGTGGGTTCAACCAACTGCGTAAGAGAAATCAAACAAGTATGTAATAATGAAAACCCTATCCCTGCATCCAAAGAGGTTAGTGCAAAATGATAATGCATATACCATAACAATGAGTTACAATATTTTCAAGGACCCATGATTCCATATAACCATAACAAGAAGCATGATGCACAATTAATCATGCCAAATACCAAGGGTATTACAGCCTTACCATCTATCTATGGTCAAGTAATATTGGTATGCCACAATCTTGCCACCTGCCGGTGGTCAAATAATAATATGATGCCAAGTCCTTACCACCTGCTAGTGGTCAAGATATGAGATGTATGAGTCTCACCCTTGCCTTCTGCCCGGGTCAACCGGGTGGTTACAATGTGAATCATAATATCCTTGCCTCCTACTCGGGTCGAGGGATGTAAAAAGATGCAAACAATAGATAGAAATCAATAATGCAAATCAATGACACATGTAGACATGTAAGTAGCACAACAATAAGAATACTAAGGAGTGAAACTCATAAAGATGTTATGTGACAAAGAATAATATCAACTGTCATTGTTAATGTCCAAGCAATCATCATATTTAAATCATCAAAATTATACCAATATCAAGAATGTCAGCAATATAAGACCTGATTCATCCCCAAGCATGCAAGAATATAAATGTTGTGCACTTATCTTGTCCCAAATATTCAAGTATAACCATGACAACGGACATAACGGGTCCCAACTACAAGTATGACCATTTTACCAGATCTAACTCGTCCAAAATATATAGAAATAACATACTTGTCCCAACAATACAAATATATTAATAATACCAGACCATACTCATCCCAATAATACAAGTATATCAATAATATCAGACAATACTAGTCCCAATTTGTCTCACAAGTCTCATTTTGTCACATTCTATCTCAAGTCCACATTAATTCATTTGTACAATTATCCATCTAAATCTCATAATTATCACATGAAAAGATCAATAACTCAAATCCAGTTCCAAGAGGTTAGCCGAACCTACCTCGGTGTTGAAAATGCACTCGGACAAGCTTGCAGTCAACTCAAATCCTCAAATTGAGTCTCCAATTGGCATAGTTTAGGCATAGGGGAAAAATAGTTACTACTCATCAAGATAAGTATTTTGACACCCATGTTGGCATAGTTTAGGCATAGGGGAAAAATAGTCAAAATTAGGGCTAAAATTCAGAAGTCTTAAATCTGGAAATTGACTTCGAATCGTGTTTTACTCAATAAAATAGAGTTCATGGGATAAAATACCATTTAAATCAACCTCAAATTGAATGAGAAATAAATGGTTAAAGTTTGGAAAAACATAGTCTAAAGAACCCCAGTTTTGGTTGATTAAATTCATGAAATCAAAGCTAAAATCATGATAAAGCTTATGGAAAATGCATAGTTTAGGGTTAGAAATACTTATCTAACACAAATCTTTGAAAAACCGTCTTCAAAATTACCCCAAAAAGCTTAGAAGTTCGAAAATGAATTTTCTAATGGTGTTTCTCGAATTAAAAACTATTTAGGTACAAAGAGTACTCTGCGAATGCAGAGCCCATCCTGCTATCGCGGAGCGTAAAACTCCTAAAATCTCAGCGGAATGTGGAGGCTTCTCCATGACTGTGGACAAAAAATTGCTTACACTAGATATCAGCAAAATCAACAACCTAAGTCTAATTTTCCTACTCAGAATGGACCCCTGAAACTCATCCAAACTCAAAATTTCAAAAACATTATATGTATCCATGTTAGAAACAATGATCCAGACTCAACGAAATCATCAGAAATCAGTTTTAACGCCTTCTCGCCACATTTACCGATTCAAGTCAATAAAACTAGTTCAAAACTCAAAATTTCAAAATTATCCTCGAAAACTCAAAAAATTATGCTGAGATAATTTTTATTGTTAGTTTCACCATCCAAAACTTTTAGAATTGTGGGATTTTTCTATGAGCTTTTGAAATCTAAATGTCGATCCAAGTTAAACTTTGGTTTTGAAAATGACTAAAAATCACAACTTTGGGCCTAAAAACCTCAGTTTAATTCCAAATTCTATTCTGCAACTCTTTATATCTCAATTTTGACATTCTGGAGCTGATGGAATTTTCGAATCCCCGATCTGACCTCTGAACTCAAAATGACATAAAACCTCACCTTTTCAACAACTTAACCTTTTTAAAAGATAAAAACTTGTATTTTCAACTTTTAAAACTCTGGATTTTAGTTCTAACCAATTAAATTGCTGAAAGTATCAGGTATCTTAACAAACTGACAGATGTTGAAGACAACTTCTTCATCGTCCAATCCAAACTTGAGTTTACTTGATTCCAAGTCCAGTAGTGCTCGCCTAGGGCCTTCTTGAGATTATTAGGACTTTAAAGTCGACCTCATAATAAAGGATTACAATGTTTATAGGGAATATGAATTTTTCCACTTTTGCGAGAATGTTGTATAGTATCCTCCCAGGCTTCTTCACAATTCGGTTAGCCACCAACAACTGCAGCTTGTTAGAGTAGGGGCACCCAAGCCTAGTTTCTTAACAATGAAAGAGGCATTAAATTGATGCTAGCTCCTAAGTCACACAATGCCTTTGCAAAGTCCACATCTCAAATGGTGTAGTTATGGTGAATGCTCCAGGATCCTCTTTCTTCTGCACTAAGGAACTTGTTACAATAGCACTGCAATGCTGAAGCTCTTGCAAAAACTCTTGGCTCATAGTCCTCTTCTTTGTCACTAGGTCTTTTATAAACTTGACATACATCAACATTTTCTCCAATGTCTCAATGAGAGGAATATTAATAGTTAGTTGCTTTAACATTGAGATGAAGTGCTGAATCGTACCTTCCTCCTCCTTCATCTTAAGTCTTTGACGGAAAGGAGAGGATGTGAAGGACTATGTATGGATTTCAAATTCGTTAGTGTCTCCACATCATCACTCAACCCATCCTTAGATTAGGCATCCCTAATCTCTATATGTTTGCTCTCTACCATATCCTCACGAACTTCATCATTATCTACTGGCATCGATGGGTCAGTACTTTGCTTACCACCCCGTGTGATCACTGCTATGCACTGTCCATCATTTTTCGGATTATGCGCTGTGTTGCTGGGCAATGTACCCTTCTAATGCCAATTTAACTGAGTACACATCTGACTAAACTGTTGCTCCAATTGTTTAATAGCCACAAAATGAGACTCAATCTTCTGATTAATGCTTGAGATGTCAGTTTTCATCCCCTTCAAGGTCTTATCTTGTGCATTAGCCTTGTTCAATAATCTGTCAAACATCTCATTAATCCTCAAACTACAACCCCTAGAATCAAAATTGTGTGGTGGCACATATAGACCATTCTTGTACCCATCTCTGCATTCCCAATCATCATCTCTGTCCTGGCCCCTATTTCTATCATAGTAACCTCCTCGATTGTTATCCCTGAAACCATTATCACTATTAGTTTAGACTATGATTCCCTTGACCTTGGTTCCAATAGTCGTGATTGGACCTTTTAGTGCTGGTCTGGAAACCCTCCATCTGATCAGTCACAAAGAAATTGTCCTCCTCATAGTAAGGCTCCTCATACGTAGGTGCTCATGGAGGCTGATGGTTCACTGCATTTACTCGTTCTTCACTCTCATCAACAAACCCACATTTTTACTAATTTGAGCCAAATTTTGTATCATATCTTCATTTATCTTGGCCTACTCTAAATTGATACTAATGGAGAAAGAGATTTCAGTAGTCGATATGTCTCTCAAGCCCCTTTCATGATTTGTATTTTCCATCTCTTTTGTTTGTTCACGAGTCATAAACTAATCTACAACTCATAATGCATGTTTATAGGCTTCAACTTCATCAATTTGTCCCTCACAGGAAATCTTCACGAAAACCATCAATATGACTTGTAGATGGCTCTACGACTCATATGCGCGTCTCGTTGTGCTGATCTTCAAAATTCAACCTTCACTAGAACTTGTCACAAAATTGCCTCTATGACTCGTAGAATGCTTTATGATTCGTAGAGGGTCTTGTAAATCACCAAAAACCAATATTCTTTTACAAGTTTGCCCTAAATTATGGCCAACCTGCGTTCCTGTAAACTAAACACAATTACTTATAAAAACCACAAATATCGCATTGAGAATACACAAAATCCTAAATTTTAAGGATCAAAAGTGTTGTATTTTTCCATCACATCAATCATAAGATCATGTAAACTTGTGGGAATGGATCATAACCAACAGTAAGACCGTGTGAGCTGCTACATGGAATACAATGAACTCCCTTCATTGGGAACAGGATAATCCACTCCTTCTATTTGGGAAAGGAGAATCTACTTGCCAAGGTAGATATCTGAAACTTAGTACCTTTGCAATTGAATATTTCATAACTTTTGGGCCTATATGGATCCACTAGCCTATCCTATGAGGCTCCAATGATGGCACATAGTTAGAGACATTGAGATTTAACTTCATAGCATCATGTCTCAACTAGATGGATGAGTTCCAATCTCTAGTCCTCTCGGTGCTAAGTCATCCAACGGAATCTTTTAAATCATACTCTTAGAATCATAAGTAGTAATCATGGGAGGATCTTGAACTTTAGAATCATTCTCAAGACAACTTTTAGGGTAATAATCATCATACATATATCTTTGGTATACTCTAACTTTAAAGCTCTTCATAAATGCCCTAGTCATAGTCATAATTCATAGAAAACTTTCGCTGAAAATAAGGTGGACTTAATTGATGCATGGAACAATCATAAATTACATACGTCTTTAAAAATTTATTTAAAAAGGAACATCAAAATCACCCAAACTTAACCATATAAAAAACAATCATGGAGTCAACATCTTACTTCAAATATGTATATATTTACTTAGCAAAATAGTCATTTAACTTTATCGCATCATATCATAACATAAGGATCATTAAATCATCATAAACATGCACTTGGAATTGAGGAACTTAAAGAAAAGATAAAATGCATAGTAGGGAACTCTATGAGTGAAAGGATACCCATAAATCAACTTATATACTTGGGAATTAGAGAGAAACAGAACTGAAACCTTTAGGAAAGAAGCTTGGAAACCCTATCCTTGTTCTTGGGAGTTCCTACCTTTGAAATTTGGAATTGAATGAATGAGGGAATGAGAGGTGTTTCTAGGGCTTGAAGACTAATGTAGGTCCCCCTTTCCATCCCCCAATGGACATTGTATAGGAATAGATTTGTGGAAAATGACTGAATTACCCCTTATTAAAAACTATCGGAAGTAACTTATGGAACCCAGATCATGGTCCATAAATTGACTTACGGGTCGTAAGTCCCTTTGTTTTATGGCACACCTAAGAACCCTAAAATCTGACTTTTGTTGAATTCAAAACCATGATCAACAGTACGGGCCGTGAAATTAATTACGGCCCATGGTTGGACTCATAAAGTCCTTCTACACTTAGCCATGAGTTCTTCTTATTCTTAACTTCATTCCACGAAACCATATATGGGTCGTATCCTAGTCCATGAGCCACCATAACTCATATGTCACCTGCTTGAAAATTTCAAATTTTCTTCATATCTGAGCTCCCACTCATGAACCAGTCTACGAGCTGTAAGATATCCTTCGGGTCGTAACTTGGTTCATGGATTAATCCAAACTCTGAAACTTTTCTTCTTCCTGAAGTTCTATGTTTAAGAACCAATCCTATGGGCCATATGACAACTTACGGGCCATAAGTGGTCCCATAAACTAGGTTCCCAGTTATTTTTCAGGCCAGTTTTTCTACACTCAAGGCTTCTAAACTGGGGGTCATTACAATTTGTCGTGACCCTACCCTATAGCCTAGATATGACATAGTGGATAGGAACCCAAGAGCCCCCAAACAAGCCTCATAGATTAGTTAAGCATATCCTTAGTTGCGAAAATGTAGTTCAAGCATCATTTATTCAAACTAAGGGGATTCAAAACTTAGGATGCAAGCTATGGGAATAAGGGGTAAGGAGTTCCATCACACAATCTCATCAATGCATAGACTAATGGAAAGGGATCATGACCCACTCCATGGGGAGTAGGGACTTAGGAAGGGCTCCACTTGCCATCAACATCAACAACAACATACAAGGGATAGGGACTAAAGGGTGATTATCATAGATACATAAGTGTCGCTTGAGTCATACATATTAAATCATCCAATAATACCTCTAAGCATGAGTGGAACAAGGACCAAGACATGTCTTGGGCTCACCCTCAAAATTAGATAATAAAAGTAATAAAGTGTCAATATAAGCAAGATAAGAAACTAGTTATTGTCCTCGAAATGAAGGACTTACCACAAGCAAACTGTCAAGCAAACCAACTAACCATATGGTGGAGGATGAATAGGACCTCTAGTTCTTACATGGTTAGATCATGTAGGAAAAAAATATGTGTTAGTGCTTAGATGTACAAAGTATACGGAATGTAATGCAACAAGAGAATATAATCCACAAATAGACAAGATGTATAATCATATTCAAAGGAAATAAGCTCATTATGACCTAAATGATCAATGCCTTAGTCAAAACATGCATGAAGATAGACAAAATCTCATAACATAGCAGATATATGTGGGAGAGAGATCTTAATTGACATATAAGACAATTTGAGTTACTACATGGAATCTGAAAGCTTTCTCCACACCGAAAAAGGAGTGGTCTACTTGCCAAGGTAAGCCATATCCTCACCTTATGACATAGTGTAACGACTTAACCCACTGGTGGTATTATGTGCATTGGGCCGAGGCCTGCATAAATTTAAATCACATCACTAGTAGGTAAGAATTCTTTACTTACATAACCAACATCTCTCTTGTATTTTATCAAAGTGGGACTTCTTATTAATATGGATTGCTACATATACCCCCTTATAGACTCAACATCTTCATTGACATTTGCCCCACTTTATGAGATTTGCCTAGACTCAGCACTAAGGTTTGCCCCACCTCACTGGGAATTTCCTAAACTCAGCTGAACTCTGCCTCACATGAACAAGGATGACACAAAAGTGGCTCTAATACCATCTATAACGACCTAACTCACTAGTGATATTTTCTGTTTTGGACCAAACGCCCTCACGACATTAAAATGTCACCAGTAGGTAAAACTTCTTTACTTATGTACAAAGCATGTATCTTGTGTTTTATCGATGTGGGACTTCGCATCTTAAGATGGGTTGTTACACAACCTTTTTAATGGGGTTACATGATACCCTTACCTTATGGCACGACTTTTTCGGTAGGTGTGCATGATATCCTTACCTTACAACATGGCGTTTTTGGTAGATAATTTGACCTAGTTAGGTCAATTAGTACAAACCCATTTAGGGAAACTAATACAAACCTATGATGGCATATAGTAATGAAAAGTAAAGCTTTATATAAGGACCTTTGGTGATAGTCCTCTACTCTAAATTTCGTTCAGTGCTAAGCCTAGTCCTGTAGAATACATAACATACGAACAAGTGTGATCATAGATTGAATAAGTTGTAAAACCATATTAGCATAGTAAGAGTGGCTCATTCACATTAGTGAGAATTTTCCATTCACATTAGGGCTCAAAATCTTACTTATCATTCGTAGAACTTTTCAGGAGTTCATAACATACTTGGAAGCCAACAAATCATCATAACATACTCATCTTGCATATCTTAAAATAACCTTTAATGAACACAACTAGCTTTATCTTGTAAACCTAGCCAAAAATGGTAGCTTCATGCATAAGAGCTTAAAATCATGAAAATTTAAGAGTATAGGACATGAATGAAGTAAAACATGATCGTTTAGAAATAATACAAATCAACCCACTATCATCACAATAAAACCTCTAATTTGGATACCATGAAATCCATTTCAAAATTCTTTCATAGCTTTTAATGGCATCATAGCATTCATTGCTTAATATCATAAAACAAGTTATAATATAAACCCTTCATAAATTTGCGTGCACATTCAAACCATTAAATAATAGTTTTCATCCTAAATCATTCATTGAAGTAATAATATGAAGTACCTATAAAGGAATAAGCCTTGAAATCAAGAAATTTCACTGAAAGGGAGTTTTGGGCTCCATGGGTGGAAGAACCCATGGATGAAGGACTCACATACATTAAGGTCTTGAAATTGGTGAACATGACTTGAAAGAAATTGGTGAATCACCTTGGTGCTTGACCTTTAATGGAAGAAGCTTGAAGCCTAAAAACTTGAGGGAATTTGGTGGACGAAATTGGGAGAGTTTGGAGAAGATTTTAGGGGCTTACTGAGTGATTTTAGGCCTAAATATGGTGGAATTTTGGAGTATTCTCATATATATGGGTTCAGGGATATGTCCCAATGGCCCTTACTCAAATCTGAAAATTTTTAAAAAAAATTGTTTATCGATGAAATGAGAACGACGTGGGGACTTATTCTGCCATAGTTTATTTTCGCGCGAAGATCAATTTTCTCCTTTTTTGGGCCTAGGAATGAATCTAGATCACTTTTGTAATATCCTGAACCCTTTATGCAATGTGGATAGAACGCATACTTTGTTAGTTAGTGCAAAATCAACCAAAAAATTTATTTTGTGATATGGTTGATGTAAAATTCAAGGGAGACATTTTCCAGAACAATATTGCCTCCTTAAAAAGAATATGAACTTGGGTTTTTTGAAAAATGAATGGAAATACAATATTCAAGGAATCTAATATAAGCATATTCTGAATCGTTTGGGAGATTTTACAATATCTCTCCCTTGGGAACATTCATCTCCGAATGTAATAAATATGCTTGTGACGAGATTAAAACAATTTTCAGCCCAATGTGAATGCATCAAAGCAATTTAAACATCATTTACATAAAATCTCAAACTTATGCATCAAATACCATCAAAATATGTTACCATGAGTATGTATGTATGCAACATGACATAGAAGGGCTAAAATGCATTACTTGACATCATAGATATGATTAACTTATTCCCTTAAGCTTGAATAGAATGAAAAAGATATAGATATTGCTTCTTTATGTTTTCTTTCGCTTCCCAAGTAGCACTTTCAACTCATAAGCAACTTTACCAGTTCATCTCAAGATCCTATAAGGCCCCACATATCTTGGCTTTAACGTTCCCTTTTTGGCAAACCAAACTACACCCTTCATGGGTGAGACCTTTAAATACACCCAATCATCTACCTTGATCTCAAAATCTCTCCTCCTAATGTCGGAATAAGACTTTGTCTACTTTGGCCATCTTTAGTCTCTCTGTTATCAACCTCCACCTTTTCCAAAGTTTCCATAACAAAATCCAAACCTATCAAGGCCATTTCTCCCACTTCAAACCACCCAATTAGGGATCTACAATGCCTCCCATCTAAGACCTCAAAAGGTTCCATCCCGATGCTCTAGTGGTAACTATTTCTATAAGCCAACTCAATGAGTGGAAGATGTTTATCTTAACTACCTTTGAATTACAACACATATGCCCTAAGCATAATGAATTATTTGAATGGTTTTTTCTTATTGACCATACATTTATGGGTGAAAGGTCGCGCTAAGCTTGCCTTTAGTACCAATGCCTCTTTGGAAAGATCTCTAAAAGTGAGGTACATTGAGCACCACAATCTGAAATGATAGACAATGGAACTCCATGCAATTGAACCAACTCATGGATGTACAATTTTGTATAATCTTCAGCACCATATGTTGTCCTTACTGGCAGGAAATGAGTTGATTTCGTCATTCTATCAACAATAACCCAAATAGAGTCAAAACTCTTTATAATCTTAGGCAAACCAATTACAAAATCTATGTTGATCTCTTCCCACTTTTAAGTAGGAATATCTATATCTTAGGCTAGGCCACCCAATCTTGTATGTTTCGCCTTTGACTTGTTGGAAATTGTGGCATACGACTAAAAACCTTGCAATGTCTCTTTCATACCACCCCACCAATACACTTCCCTAGAATCCCTATATATCTTTGTGGAACCAGAATAAATGGAAAAGGATGAATTATATCCCTCTTTTAAAATCAAGTCCCTCAACCGATCAAAGTTTGAAACACAAAACCTACCTTGGTGCCTAAGGTCACCATCTCCCTTTGGGATAAAACCTCTATCTTGCTCCCATTTCCCAATGCCTTCAATTCCAACAAATTGGGATCAAGGTCTTGCTTGGATTTGATCTTTTCAATTAAAGAAGTTTTGGAACCATCTAGAACTGCCATACCTACACTTTCAGCTTCATCCAACCTAACCTCCAAGTTAGCCAACCTATGAACATCTTTGCCTAAGCCTTTTTTGTCTTCATCAAAGTTCTTTACACTCTCTATGGATTCCCTATTGAGGGCATCGGCTACAGTAATAGCTTTTTGTGGTCAATAATGCACACACATATACCTTTCTTTTGGTTTTTTCATCTACTCTCTTCGTGTAGGGTAATAGCGGTACGGCAAGATCATTCCGGCACAGCAACATCTGGTTTGCGGCTCTATTCAAAGACTAAGCGAGATCTCGAGAAGTGGTGTGTGTCTGTAGCCTGTTGATCGGCTTTCTCCTATCTGTTCTTCTGAACAGTTCTATAAAAAGGGTGGGCTCTTAAACAATCTACGAAACGAAGAAATGAGAATGCGATCCTTCATCCACCCAATCAACCAGAAGGGAACTCTTCGCCACCAGCTTGCTTACCTTTTTTTCCTAAAAAGGCGAAAAAGGAATAGCAGGGCGATATTCAAAGAGTTACAACCACCTTCTTTGCCATAAATTGGGATCTCTTGGGGTGAACAGATATTACAGGCTCTCATGGTTTGTGAAGGCATCTACATGGACCTTATAAAAGTAATGACACCATATTTTCAAAGCAAATACCATGGCTACTAACTCAAGGTCATGGGTAGGATAATTATGCTTAAGCACTTTAAGTTGCCTAGAAGCCTAAGAAATAGCCTTTCCAACTTGCAACAATGCATACACCAAACCAATTTTTGAAGCATCTCATAGACAACAAACCCTTCTAACCCTTTTGATAAAGCAAAAATAGAAGCAGACCTAAGCTCATCCTTTAATGTTTTGAAGCTCATTTCACATTCATTGGTCAAAATGAATTTCACCTTCATTTGTGTCAACTTTTTCAAAGGGGAAGCAATTGAAGAAAAAGCCTCAACAAATGATCTTCGATAGTACCCCGCTAAGCTCAAGAAACTCCTAATATCCTTTGGATTCAAGAGCTTAAGACAATATCTTACCATTTTCGTCTTATTAGAATCCACTTTAATCCCTTCACATGACACCACATGCCCTGTGAATGCTACCTCTTTCAACCTAAACTCACATTTGTCAAACATGGAAAATAACTTGTCATCTTTAAAATTTGGAACAGTACCCTCAAATGTTTTACATGATCTTCCTCTCTCTGGAAATAAATCAAGATGTCATCAATGAATACCACACCAAACATATCAATGGAGGGTTTAAAGACCTTATTCATGATATCCATAAATGTTGTTGGTGCATTTGTTAGGCTAAAAGACATCATAAAAATTCAAAATGCCAATATCTAGTCTGAAAAAACCGTTTTAGAATATCTAATTCTCTCACCGTCATTTGATGGTATTTGGATGGAAGATGAAACTTAGAAAACTGACTAGCCCTTTTCAATTGGTCAAACAAGTCATCTGTCCTTGGTTGGGGATACTTGTTCTTTATGGTGACCATATTGAGTCACCAATAGTTGATGCACATCCTAAGTGACTATGACACCCAGTAACTCCATGCCTTCGTAACCATGTTTCAAGCCTCATTTGGTTAGGCTGGGGTTGTATTAGGTTCATGGCAGATTCCTTGTACCTAAATGAGTTCAAGACTTCCCTAAGTGTTGAGTTTTGGGTTTTGGTTCATGCAAGGGTCCACTTAAACTAGCATAACTTTTAGCACACTTGGAACTAGGTGGCCCACAACATGTCTAATGAAACCTCTCTAAGTTAGCTTTCCAATGCACTTTGTTTCACCATATTTAGAGTTCAAGTCAAAAGTTATGGTTATTTTACTGAAGACTACCAGTGCAGGGTAGCACTACGATCCCACAGTTATGAGTCGTAGGTCGGGGTATGACTCATATGTCAGGCTCATAGCAATTTTTAGAGACTTCAAAATTGAGCCTAGGGGTCATGTGAAGGGTCCTACGAGTCATAGTTCTACCTACTGGTCGTAACAGGGCTCGTAACAACCATTATACAACTTTTTAGGAAGGGTTATTTTAATCCTTTCCCACTCTTTCTAAGCTCTAGATTGATGTTTTTATGCTCATTCAAGGTCCCAAAACCCTTAAGTTCTTCATTGTATTGATAAAATACTCTCTCAAACCCTTATAATAATATATCACTCCAAAATTAAGTGTCCAAATCTCTTCCGAATGTAAGAATTTCCTTCTAGCTTCAAGCCTCCATTTTCAATCTTCATCAAGAACTTCTCCAAAGCAGGTATGTGGGTTTTAGTCATTTGATCCTTTCCCCCATAGTTCCCAATCCTCTTTATACATAAATTGCATGATTTAAAGTTGATTTTACATGTGGGTTTTGTATATTTAGAAATTTACTGCACAGTGATTTGACTTCATGAAAGTATGGTTGTCTTAGCATTATTTGAGCTCTAAATTTTAGATCTATTGTAAGATTTGATGAAGGGTTTTAATGTATATTGCTTGAGGGTGTTGCAAGGTGTTGATTGATGGTTTTACAATGGATTTACTTGTATGATTTCATCTCTAAATTGGATGGTCATATACCCCTATTACACACTAGCAAAGTGTTTGATAAGATGTCCGGATTATGATTCTTGAATTGTTGAAGGCCTAATACTTGGCATATGATATATATGACTTTATGATCATGAAAGAATGATATGTGTGATAATTTCATGATAAGCTTCTATAGTATTGCATGTTCACCATATCGATATTGAGGGGTTAATACCTTGACCACAATGATGAAGGGTGAGAAGTCCATTGACCTTGTTGAGGGGTTAGTACCTTGATAACTATGATGGAGGGTTATGAAGTCCATCAACCATGTTGAGGGGTTAATACCTTGACCGTTATGATAGATGGTGAGAAGTCCATTAACCATGTTGAGGGGTTGGTACCTCGACCACCAATAAGGTGGTATTAAACCTTGGATTCCAAGTACTACTTTGCTTAGTCTATGATGATGGACTCTCCTTACAGATGTACTATGATCAATAAGAGCATGATTTTTACTACAAGCAATCATTAATACATGCCATATATTTTTATATTATGCCTATTTTCTATGGTTATGCATTTTGTCTATGATGCATATCTCTTGTTGTATTGCATCTTACATACTTAGTATATTCAGACTTACTAACACATACTCTATGCCTATATGATGTTATCATATAGGATCGGAGCTCCATTTGGTCATTATCCTCCTCCATGTGGCTAGTGATATCCATTCAAGCTAGTTGGTGAGTCCTCCATTCCGGAGATATTGGTCTATATTCCTATGTTATGTAGTAAAGACTATCTTTCCTTTTGTATGCTTTGACTATGAGGGTGAGCGCGATTGTTTGTCTTAGCCTTCGCTAAGTTCTATGTTAGAGGTGTTGTTGGACAAGACGTGTATTATGCTTGAGCTTTGACTCACTTATGATTTTCAAGCTACTTTCATATAAGTCCCTTTCCCTTAGTCCCAATTTCTCCTTGTTATTGTTTCTTATGTTGTTTTATATTGCTTCTATGACTAAGGATGTGTAATGATATGCCACAAGGCTTGGTTCTCCATCGGCCGGTCATGTCTAGGCCCTAGGCTTGCATCATGACAAAGATGGTATCAGAGCACTAGGTTGATTGATCCTTGTAATCCAACACACCGCATTGATTAGAGTCTTATTCAAGGTTGTGTTGTGCACCACAATTATGAGCAAGAGGCTACGACATATTTTAGGAAATGCTTCCCTTCTTTATGGTTTATGTCATGCTTTAGATGTGAGATAGGGCTTTACGCTCTAATGAATGTTCTTTTCTCTTCTAGTTGATCATGCCGCTTCAAAGAGGAATGCGAAGGAAGGTATGTTCATGGTTTTGATTTTGATGGATCTGAGTTTCACTATTCCTTTCATTATTACTTTTGGTTGCTAGTGGGCTTCTTGTGTGCCCCAAGTTGTTATGTGAACCTTTGGTGTTTACCCCTTGGTTGGGTATTTTTGTTGCTAGAAAGTTCATAAGTGTTGTTCCATGTTCATATTGCATTAGGTCTTGCCTTATGCCTTGTTAGATTTGATGTGGTGGATTTTGATGTTGTACTTGGGATGGAATAGTTGCATGCATGTTGGGTCTTCATTGATGGTAGGATCCGTAGAGTTAGAATCTGACTCCCTAATGAATACGTCTTTGAGTGGGAGGTTGTTAGGTGGTAGCAGAAGAGGTAGGTTCATTCTGGTCTTAAGGTTCAATTGATCTCTCAGGGTTTCCCAAAGTGATTGTTGCATAGATACCAGTGTGTTTACGATAGGGCCTATGGGCCATAAATGTCACCATGGCCCGTATCTTGGGCTCGTGGAAAATACTGATTTATAAAATTGAGCATACAAACTATCAGACAACCCATTAATGGGCTTACTAGCCATAAGTCTTGTCATAGGCTGAGGATCAGATAGGGTTTTTGAGGGTCCAAATCTTATCAGAAAAAACCACTTTGCTATGGCTTGTAGACTGGACCATGACCCATAAATAAGGTATTATGGTCCCGTTTGGCAAGAAACTTTAAAGGGAAAAAGTTGACATTTTCTATTACCCTAATGTTATACTACATCGTTTAATCATTCAAAAAGACCCTTTATCAACCCTATATATCCCTAATTCTCTCCATTCCAACTTATTCTAAAAAATAACCCAAGTCTAACCTCTCCCAAACTCTGTCAAGCTCCTCAAGAGATTCAAGCAAAGGGTGCCAGCTAGGGCTTAAAAAATTTTCTACTTTCCAAAAAGATTTTACATCTCCAAACAACCAAGGTATGTAGGTTTGATTGTGGAAGCCTTTCATCCACAAGTCCAACTATTCTTCTTCCTCATCTACATGAAATAAATGGATATTTATGGTTATTTTATGAACTCTTTTATATGATAATATTATAAAGAAACTTATGATGTTTTAGCTTTGTACATGGTTATGAATTGTAAAGCCACATGAAATTGCTGGAATTTTATGAGGGTTTGATGATACTCTAGTTATGTCTTATTATGCTTATGGTAGGTTATTTTGAATAATATTCAAATGGTTCCATTTTACTCTTCTCATGTATTTTACTTCGAATTGCATGGTTTTAAACCTATGTACATGCACCCACCATGATTTGATTAAAGTTTTATGCCAAGCATCTATGATGTTGAGGGCCTTATGGCAAGATTAGGCAAATTATTAATGAGATGAATTTTCAAAGTGCTATTGTGCATGTTATGAGATATAAGAATTGATGTGCTGTCAAATACAATACATTTGATGTTAAAACATTTAATTTTGTGTGTTCTCAAAGCAATGTTAGTGGGTTTGATGTGCTTTTATGTTTCTTTTTTAGGATTACCAAATTCGGCATGGTTTTGGGCAATGTTCTGCGAAATTACAATTTTTGAGGACTTACGAGACAATCTACGGGACATGGATACTTCCACGAGCTGTAGAGTGGTTTCATGGTGAGATCTAGTAAAGGATCTATTTAATGAAGATCGATGAACTTTCAGATGAGTAGTAGAAGATTCTATGAGTCGTACATTGGTTTTATGCCTTGAGGATAAGATTTTTCCTAGTCTCTAAAGAGGTCAAACGAAACCCTATAGAGGCCATAAGTATGAATATGGCCCATAGGAAGGTCTTTTAGAAGTGAAGTCAGATTTTGAAGAATGTAGAGTACAAAGCCTAGGACGGGTCATGGAACTTTGTACAGCCCATAACCCAGTCCGTAGAA
>JAPFFP010047853.1:0-10141 GCA_026153255.1 Solanum medicagineum
AGTGCAAATGGCCATGTGGTTCTTCGGACGACAGGCCTGCAAAAAAACTGCGGTCTTGCAACCTTTGGATTAGCTCATTAGAAATAGTGTTGTTAGCCGATAAAGGCGGCAACATAATAGCTCCTGGGATGTTAGCATTATTTTGAGCCATTCGTCTTGTAATCCGCTGAACCTCTAAGTCAATTGGAGCAAAGGAAATGCCTTGACTCCTTGTATTGGGTATAGAACACAGTATACCCTGCAAAGAAACTAAACCAATAAAAAACAAAAACAAAAGTAAAATATAAGAGAACTAAGAAATTATCCCTTGAATTATACTACTAGTGAATCCAAATCAAAGTCTTGTCATATTCCCCGACAACGACGCCATTTTTCTTTGATCACGCTCAAGATACACCTCTTTTTGAAGTAAAAGTGATTGTCAAAGTAATAAATCTAACCAAGGTTAGGGTCGAATCCCACAGGGAATACGAGATTTTGCAACTTGGTTCACCGATAACCAATTCAAGAATTAACTAACTCGATTCCCTAAAAAGGGAGGTTTGCAATGATTGATAGAAAATTAATCTAAACTAACTAAAATTGGAAGACAAGCAATAACGGAGAGCAATTTGGGTATTGGGTTCCCCATGATACAGTAACTCAACATCCCCGGATATCACAATTCTCAACTAGAATATTGCATGCAGGACGGTTTACAACCCTTTGGTTAAAGTTGAAGGTCAAATTTCACTATTTGACTTAGCCCATCTCCATGGTGTGCTCAACTAACCATTACTGATAGTGCCAGTCAACCTCCCTTTGGTCGAGTTCAGTTGATTAGATGAGAACACATCATTAAATCTTGTTAATCATTCTCTTTTCCTATTAATTATTGCCTGGATCGAGAAAATAACACTACGTAAGTTCTAATGTTGGCCACCACTAGAAAACATTTAAAATGAAGAGAAATGACTAATACATGCAAATACCCATTCTAAGAATTGCAAATACTCTAGGTTTTCTAAGTTAGATTCCCATGGTTCCCACAACCACAAGTTGTGGGTTTAGCTACTCATTTCTTGGGCAAATAAAGAAACAATGAATAGAGAAGACATGGTTAGTCACTTACCCAAGAAGATTGAAGAACAAGAAAACCCAATGTTTATTGAGTATCACAAGATTGAAAGATGAATTTAATCCACAAGTGAATCTCTTCTCCAAAATGTAGCATCCAAAACTAAAACCCTAAGAATACTCTAATTTGTTGCTCTCTACTCTATTCTTAGCTGCTCAATATGTACAAGAATTGAAAACTTCTTTTAAATTACCTAGTATTTTCTATTTATAGCATTTACCAATAAGTCCCTAAATTAATTAGAAAAACTAGTCGACGTATGATAAGAGTCATAGTTACGACTCGTAACTAGGGTCACAAGTTGTAATTGGGCTTTCATGGTCAGCCTCCTGCATCTTGTACTTTACTGATATAAAACACCTTCACAAGTCATACTCTGATCTATGACTTGTATCAACTTCTCATAGTCCAGATTTGCATCAATTGGTCTAAACCTGATCAACACTAGAAATCTCTATGAAACCTCCCTTTATGACCCGTAGATGGAACTATGACTCGTAACTGGGTCTTATGTGGTTGAGCTTCAGCTTTTGCTTCAACACTAGCAAACCTCCACGAGGCCACCTCTACGACTCATAATTTGAGCTACGACTCGTAGAGGGTCTCGTATGACTTTAAAAACCAACAAAAACTACAACTTTTCCTAAAATTATGCCACTTTGCTTATCCTGTAAAAAAAACACAAAAACACATAAAAACAATAAAAGTTGCATTGAGAAAATATAAAATCCTAAGTTTTAGGCATCAAATGTGCTATATTTTGATAGCACATTACTTATGTTATGACCCTCTTTATTGAGGGAAAGAGGTTCCTGGTATATTATAATGCCCTCCTGTCTGGCTGGGTTGTGTATTAATGCAGTAGGGTCAAGTTATTACTTATGCTTCTTGGCGGTTATGGGCCCACGAGCGTAACTACCCCACTTATGACTTAGAGTTGGCGGTAGTAGTGTTTCCGCTCAAGATCTGAAGACACTATATGTATGGTGTGCATTGTGATATCTACATAGACCACCGGAGCTTACAGAATCTTATGACTCAGTGGGACCTTAATCCTTGCCAGAGATGGTGAATTGAGGCACTAACTGACTGTGATCTTTTTATTTTACACCATCCGACCAAGGAACATGGTAGCTGATGCCTTGAGTTGGAAGGCGGTAAGTATGGGCATCCTAGTTTAATTGGCAGTTGAGGAGCGACCGGCTTTGAACATTTAGTCCCTAGCTAATCAATTGGTCTGATTGGATACTTTAGATTCCATATGAGTATTGTCCTTTGTTAGGGCTCAACCTTCATTGGTTGATCAGATTCTCGCCAGTTCAAGGATGAGTCGTTAGTGGGCCTCTGAGACAAAGTGTTTGAAGGTACTAGGGGTCAGGCTACATTTGATTCAGATAGGGTTCTCAGATTCGAAGGCCGATTATGCGTTCCTAGAGTGGGGGATATGATACAGCTAATTTGAGGCACATGATTCTCGATACTCTATCCACCCGAGTACAGGTAAGATGTGTAGAGATTTAAGGTAGCATTACTAGTGGGATGGCATGAGGAGAGATATTGCAGACTATTTATCGTTTGGCCTTAGTTGCTAGTAGGTCAAGGACGAGCATCAACGACTTGGCAGAACACTCCAGTTGTTGCCTATTCCCGAGTAAAAGTGGGACCTTATGACTATGAACTTTGTTGTGGGTCTTCCTCGGACCTTTAGGGGTTGTGATAGCATTTGGGTGATAGTTGATCGGTTGACTAAGTCTGAACACTTCGTTTTGATTCGGTCTACCTTCAGTGCTGGTTGGTTAACCGGTATCTATATTCAGGAGATAGTTTGCACGAGGTGCTTATACTGATCATAACTGATGAAGGGTCGTAGTTCACCTCCAACTTTTGGAGGGCCTTTTAGAAAGAGCTGGGCACCTGGGTTGTTGAGCATGACATTTCATCCCCAGACTGATGGATAGTCTGGGCGTACTATACAGGTTCTGGAGGATATGTTATGGGCCTGTGTGTTAGAGTTTGGAGGTTAGTGGGACCAGTTTCTGCAATTAGTTGAGCTTACTTATAATAATAGCTACCATACCAGCATTCAGATAGTCCCGTTTGAGGCATTATATGGCCGGTGATGTTGTACTCTAGTTGGGTGGCTTGAGTCTTTAGAGGTGAGTTTATACAACACATATTTGTTGCAAGTTGCCCTAGCCAGGGTCCGAGTTATTCAGGATAGCCTGCGGGTAGCTCAGAGTCAGCACTAAAGATATGATGACCATAGACACCGGTTTTTACAGTTTGAGGTTGGTGACCGTGTATTTCTAAGAGTTTCGCTCCTGAAAAAGGGTCATGCGATTCGGGAGACGGGGTAAGTTGAGTCCTCAATCTGTTGGGCCTTTTGAAATCTTGAGGCGAGTTGGGCCAATTGCTTATGAGTTAGCCCTGCCTCCAGCATAGGCTGCTATCCACCCAATATTCCATGTATCAATGTTACGTCGGTATATTCTAGATGAGTCTCATGTGTTGCAGTATGATACGGTTGAGTTGGATGACCATCTGACATTTGTTGAGAAGCCAGTTGCTATTTTAGCTAGGGATACCAAAATGTTGCATTCCAGGGTCATACCAATGGTTAAGGTGCAGTGCCAACACCGTCCGATCGAGGAGATTACCTCCGGCCTATTTGATCCATTAGGTATGCCTTTATTTTACTTTCATGAACAAAAGTTTTTTAAGAGGTCAATTCTGTATTTTGTATAATTTATGTTGTTCTGAGCTTTTGTATAGCAACCTTAGACTAATTATGATTTGTTGGGACTATTGAAATGGTTATTGGGTATTTTGGTTGAGAATTGTGCAAGTTTGCAGGTTAGCGAGAAGTTAAAACTTCTAAAATGAGTTTATTGATAAAAACCCAGATAAACGGCCTTGAAATGGGATTTTGATGGTTCTGTTAGCTCTGAAATGGCCAGTTGTGCTAGAAGGATGGTTGGTTCGAGAATGGAGGGTCCGGTGTGATTTTGAGCCAAAAAATGCAAAATGAGTTCAATTAGAAGCTAAAAAGTACATTTCTGTAAAACCCCAGCTTAACACACTCAAAATTGAAAAATAATGGTCTGATCAGATCTGCAATGTCAAAAATAGTGTAAAATGATTTTTCGCCAGTTGTCGAGGTCATCTAGTTGCATTTTGACACCCTCAGTTTTTCTTGGCTAAGTCTAGCCGGAACAAAGTGAGGTGCTCATTTTTTTCATGGAAGGCTCCATTGGGAAATTTAATAGCAATGTTAGATTCAGAACATTAAAATCAGTGTGACTACACTATTTATTTGTGCAAATTGGATATCGGGAGCAATGAGAATGGCCCAGAGAATTTTGGAGTTAAGCTTATGCAGCACCAGCAACTTTTGCACTTCGCGTTCCTGGAGGCCACTGTCATGTTCGTAGAGGCTAGCCTTGGCATAGCTCCGCGTTCATGGAAAACCATCCACGTTCATGGAGAAGGGGTAGTGGCCCATGCCTCTGCATTCACGGGACTCGATCGCTTTCACAGAGGAGGGCGATAAGGCCTATATATGCATGTTAAGCAGTCACGAACAACATACACCTCAAGATTGCACTAGCTATAGAATTCTCATTTCAAGTCTGATTTTAGTGATTCAAAGCTTCATATGACTCAAAATTCTGCAAGGAACATTATGGTAAAGTTGGTTTTGAGATTTGTCATGTGTTTCGAGGTAAATTCCCCATCTTAACTGTTTTGGTTCTTGAATTTGTGAAAACATTTACGTGCTAAATTTGTAACTGAATCTTGATGGAATTAAACAAAATTTTAGTCTAAATTATTCTACGTTCTGAGGGGAACATGATGGTTAGTTGGTTATTTTCAATAGTTGATTGATTTTTGAGAATTTAGATCTAGAAAGATTTTAAAAGAATGTTCTCCCAGTAAAGTTTTCAACTTCATTTTTGGACTTTTTCTCGGTCTTCCTGGCCCATTTTGGGCCAAATTTTTTTATGTGTGCTTGGGATATCGTGGGGGTCGTTTTTTAAATTTTTGTTTGGGATTTTCGGCGTGGGGACTATTTTTTCCATTTTCAACCCTTTTTGCCTAATTTTGCTTGTTTCTTGAGATAATACAGTCAAATTGATCATGTTGACATTGTGAATCATATTTTAACAACTAAGCTGCTTTAGGAGACTATCAGGAAGGGGAAGACATGACTGGACTGATTTGAAATTGGGATGGCATTTTCCAAGTAGTCTAGGATTTTCCTAAACTTTAGATTGAGTGGAGTTATTTGCATGCTGAGCCTAAAATGTACATGAGATGCTAGTTGTGCCCGGTATGTGTAGTATATGCCGTTGTGAGATAGTACCTTTGTTGTTAGCTATAAATACAATAAATCCAATGTTTTTTTATAATAGTGACCTAAAAGGAGGCCTGGTAAAGGTCATGTATGGGCTAATGTTGTGGAACATGTGCTTATTCTGACCTAACCTTTGTCTGCGGGAGTATTTGGCCCGATATTATGAGATTTAAGTAAAAGGGGGCTTGGGTATCATGGGTGAAAGGAACCCATGAAAGAAACCCACACCCTTAGCTTAGATATGAACTTGGTGAAGATTGGAGATGGAGACGTGAAGCTTGAAGAAGAACCTTGAAGGAGAACCTTAGCTTATGAGAGTTTGGGACTTGAGTTTGGGGAGTGAAAATATGACTAAGTGTTTGACTGAGATTGGGAAATGTTTAGGATGATATGAGGGTTTTAATTCGTTTGGAAAAACTTGGCCCAACACTTAGAAAATCTTGGACGAACTAAAAGAAAGCAGTCAAAAAATGTACTCGCATCGCAGAACCGGCACAACTGCTCTCTAGAAATTGCACTTTCGAAAATCAAAATTGCTAATCTTTCGCTCTTCAATCGGGGTTAGACCCTTCCTCACCTAATTTTGACCCCCTGATCACGAATATGAAGTCGGATTTTACAAATAACGAACGAATTTTGAGATATATGAAATTAAAATTCTGAGCATTTCGAGACATATTTTTGGGCACTTTTTGGGGTCATTTCAATATCTCCCACTTGGAAACATTCATCCCCGAATGTAAAAGAGACGTACAAGACAAGAGTGATCATGAACGAATCAGCCCTAACAAGAATGTAATATAACATGTAAAACACCATTTTCAAATTCTCAATGTAAGTGTAAAATCATCATGACTTGCCAATTTAAACATGAATGCATATGAATGACATAGGGGCTGAAACATATGACTTGAAATCACATAGGAGACTTAGAACTAGTTCCTTAGGCTTGAGTGGAGTGGAAGAGATAAGGATACCGCTTTTGCATGTCCGCTTCGACCTCCCAAATAGCACTTTCGATTTGTTGGTTCCTCCAAAGGACCTTAACAGATGACAACTCCTTGTTCCTCAATCTCTTCACTTGCCTATCTAGGATCTGAACCGGAACCTCCTCATAAGTAATCCTCAACAACACCCACAACATCAGGAGGCACAATAGCCTTAGGATCACCACGCATTTCCTCAACATAGAGACATAAAACACCGGATGAACTGAATTCATTTCACTAGGCAACTTCAACTCATAAGCTACCTTGTCAACCCTTTCAAGACCTCATAAGGACCAACATATCTTGGACTTAACTTCCCTTTTTTACCAGAACGGACCACACCTTTCATTGGAGAAACCTTCAAGTAAACCCAATCACCCACTTTGAATTCAAGGTCTCTGCTTCTCATATCAGCATAAGATTTTTGATGACTTTGGGCTATTCTTAACCTTTCCCTAATCATACTAACCTTCTCAAGAGCCTCCATAACTAGATCCGGTCCCAATAAAGCTACTCTCCAACCAAAAACCAACCAACCGGTGATCTACAACGTCACCCATAAAGAGCGTCAAAAGGAGTTATACCGACACTAGAGTGATAGCTATTGTTGTAGGCAAACTCAATCAAAGGAAGATGGTCATCCCAACTACCCCTCACCTCTAATACATAAGCCCATAGCACATCCTCAAGTGTTTGAATGGTTCTTTCAGCTTGGCCATCCATTTGGGGGTGAAAGGTCGTATTAAGGTGGACTTTTGTACCAAAGCTCCTTTGAAAGGACCTCCAAAAGTGTGAAGTGAATTGTGAACCATGATCTAATATGATGGACAAAGGAACCTCATGCAACCTTACTAACTCATGGATGTACAACCGTGCATACTCTTCAACCTCATATGTGGTTTTAACCAGTAGAAAGTGAGCCGATTTCATCATCCTATCAACCACCACCTAAATGGAACCAAAACCTTCTCTAGTCTTGGGCAACCAACCACAAAATCCATATTAATCACCTCCCACTTTCAAGTGGGAATCTCTATGTCTTAGGTTAGGCCACCCGACCTTTGATGTTCGGCTTTGACTTGTTGACAACTATGGCAACCAGAAACCAATTTGGCAATGTCCCTCTTCATGCCTCCCCACCAATACACATCCTTCAAGTCTCTATACATTTTAGTGGAACTGGGGTGGATAGAATAAGAAGAATTATGGGCCTCATCAAGGATTTTCTCCCTCAAACCATCAACACAAAGCACACACAACCTATCTTGGTACCTAAGGGCACCATCTCCCCCTTGGGAGAAAACCTCTACTTTGCCCTCTTTCACTAAGGACTTCAATTCAAGCAAGGAGGAGTCAAGATCTTGTTTTGCTATCACCTCATCAACCAATGAAGACTAAGACCCATCAATAACAACCACACCATCGTCACCAACCTCTTCCAACCCAACCCCCAATCTAGCCAATCTATGCACCTCCCTAGCCATTTCCCTATCACCACCATCAACATAAGCTAGGCTACCCATGGACACCCAACTCAAAGCATCTTCCACCACATTGCCTTACCCGGATGATAATCCACACTAATGTCATAATTTTTGAGAAGTTCTAGCCACCTTCTTTGTCTCAAGTTGAGATCTTTTTGAGTAAAGACATATTGGAGGCTCTTATGATTGGTGAAGACATCCACATGCATCCCATATAAATAATGACATCAAATCTTTAATGCAAACACAACGGCAGCTAACTCTAGATCATGGGTAGGGCAATTCCTTTCATGCACTTTGAGTTATCTAGAAGCATAGGCTATGACCTTACCATTTTGCATTAGCACACGACCCAAACCAACTCTAGATGCATCACAATACACAACAAAACCCTCAAGCCCATCCGATAGTGACAATATGGAAGTGGACACAAACCTATCCTTCAATATTTGAAAGCTTCTCTCACATTCATCGGTCTACCACAAACTTAACCTTCTTTTGAGTCAATTTGGTCATAGGGGAAGCAATGAAGGAGAACCCATTCAAAAATCTTCTATAGTAACCTGCAAGGCCCAAAAAGCTCCTAATATTCGATGGGGTCAATGGTATAGGCCAATTCCTAATCAGATCAATTTTCTTAGAATCCACTTTTATACCATCCCCCGACACTACATGACCCAAGAATGCAACCTCCTTCAACCGAAATTCACACTTATCATATTTGGCATACAATTTCTCCTCCCTCAATCTTTGCAACACAACCCTCAAATGCCCCATATGCTCCTCCCTACTATGTAAATAGATCAAAATATCATCAATGAAAACCACAACAAAGGAATCAAGGTAGGTTTGAAGACCTTATGCATTAAATCCATAAAGATGGTCGGTGCATTGGTCAACCCGAACGACATCACAACAAACTCATAATGCCTATTTCTAGTCTGAAAAGTCATCTTGGGAATATCACACTCCCTCACCCTCACTTGATGATACCGGACCGAAGATCAATCTTAGAGAAAAAGCTAGCCCCTTGCAATTGGCCAAATAAGTCATCAATTATTGGAAGAGGATATCTATTCTTTATAGTGACCCTATTGAGTTGTCGATAATCAATGCACATTCTAAGTAACCCATCCTTCTTTTTCACAAACAGCATCGGAGCACCCCAAGGTGATTGACTAGGTCTAATAAATCCCTTTTCCAGACAAATTTTCAGTTGCTCCTTTAACTCCTTGAACTCTATCGTGGCCCTACGGTAAGGGGGAATGGAGATAGGTTGAGTATCGGGAAGGAGATCTATGCCAAAATCTATCTCCCTTTCGGGAGGGACACCGGGAAGGTCATTGAGGAAGACATCAAGAAACTCATTTACAATCGGAACCGACTCTATGGAAGGGACTTTGGACTCCACATCTTTAACCCTCACAAGATGATACAAACACCCCCTAGAAATCAACTTATGCGCTTTAATGCATGAAATGAATCTACCCTTGACCACCTTATCTTGACCTTCCCACTCAAGGACGGGTTCATTAGGAAATTGAAACTTAACCCTACGGGTTCTACAATCAATAGAAGCATAGCAGATGTGCAACCAATCCATCCCAAATATGATATCAAAGTCTACCATGTCCAATTCAACAAGATCACAAGACCACAACTTATGCAAAATGCAAATAGGACAACTCCTATAGACTTTCCTTTACAATAATAGAGGCACCAATAAGAGTAGACACTTTATATGACTCATGCAACAACTTGGGAACAACACGAAACTTTTTAGCAATAAGAGGGGTAACAAAGGAAAGAATGGCACTCGGATCAATCAAAGCAGACACATCAAAATCAATGATTTTCAACTTACCGGTAACAACATCGGAAATCTCACCAACCCCTTGCCTTCCATGTAGACCATAAAATAGATTGTGCTTTGGGGCATCACCTTGAGGAACACCTCTCCCCAATAGGACAACATTAGCACCCCGAACCTTGCCACGGTTTCTTGGACAATCTACCTTCTTGTGACTAAGCTCCCCACATTCATAGCAAGAATTAGAACCCTTCAAACATGGGCCTCCATGGCTCCTTCCATATTTAGGGCACACATCAATAGGAGTCACCCTACCAACACCTTGACGCCTAAAAAGTCATTGGCAAACCCCCTATTAGTAGCATGAGGAGGCCCTTGGCCTTGACG
>JAPFFP010047854.1:0-10140 GCA_026153255.1 Solanum medicagineum
ATAAAATTGATTGTACCTCGAGGTACCACCTTGAGGACCACCTCTACCCAATGGAACCGCATTTGCACCCCGGCCATTGCCACAGTTTCTTAAACTATCCATCCTTTTGTGACCAGGCTCCTCACAATCAAAGCAAGCATTAGAACCTTTTAAATACGGGCCCCTATGACTATTCCCACATGTAGGACGCACATCAATCAGAGCCACAACACCAATACATTGAGGCCTGGGAGATCATTGGACAAACCCCTATTAGTAGCATGAGAAGGCCCTTGGCCTTAACGAAATCTACCACCCTTTTGGAATCTACCCTCAAATCAGGCCCTCTTGGCCTTATGCCCCCTTCTTTTCCTCAATTTCTCCTCCTCCATTTGCTCGACATAGGTCATTAATCGATACAAGTCCATGTTACTAATTAGCATGGGGACCGGCATTCTTCACGTACCAAGTCGAAGACCCTCATCACGAACTTATTCATCCTAGATCTAGGATCGGCCACCAAATGAGGAACATACATTGAAAGTTGATTAAACTTGAGGGCATACTCCCTCACACTCATAGCACCTTGTTTCAAGTTCATAAACTCTACCAACTTAGTTTTCCTAAGCTTAAGATGGAAAAATCAATTAAGGAAATCCAATTTGAACTCCTCCCAAAGCACCACATAACCAACTCCCTTCTTCCCTTTCCATTGATCATACCATATTTGGGATAACCCTTTGAGTTGGTACACCGCCAACTCCACCTTATTATTCGACCGAACACCATGATATTCAAGCTTTTGTAGATCTCATCAATGAATTCTTGTGTATCTTTATCCACCTTTGACCCATAGAACACCGGAGGATTCATTCTCATAAAGTCTCTTGCCCTAGCTGCCGGGGTAGTAACATGAGGGGCTTGGGCCCCTTGGTTGACTTGGTTGGCCACAACTTGGGCAAGCATAAGTGAGAGCATCCCGGAGCTCACCATTAGTAGGTTGGTCCTCGGGAGTTTGGGCCCTACTTCTTCGAGTGTATAGCATGATCTAGTATAGCAAAGAACAATCATTAGGGGGAAAACTTACACAACACTATTGCACGACTTAGAACATGAATAAGGGAAACATTTCCTAAAACGTCTCATAGCCTCCTGCTCATAGTCATGACGCGCTTCATAACCATGAAAAGGACTCTAATCGACGCGGCGTGTTGGACTCCAAGGATCTATCAACCTAGTGCTCTGATACCAAGTTTGTCACGATCCAAGCCCAGGACCTAGACATGACAAGGTGAAAGGGGAACCCAAAATGACCCCAAGCGAGCCTCTTAGGACATCATTACACATCCTTGGTCGCGGAAGCAATAAAAACAAGTATCAAGAGATAATAAGTGGGGCTAAGGGAAAGCACTTTCATATCATAGACATTAAGAACAATAGATTCAAAGTTCTTAGCATAGATACATAACATGTCCAACAAACACCTCTAATACATAGATAAGCGGGGGCCAAGACAAAGCAACCGGGCTCACCCTCTTAGCCAAAATAGACAATAAAGAATGTCTCAATACATAATAAGAGCAACATAGACTAAGGTCCCCGAAGTGGAGGACTCACCACAAGCTTGAGTATTATCGCACTAGCCATGTAGAGGAGGATGATGATCAACTTGAGCAATGGTCCCTACATGGTGATATCATGTAGGCAAGAGTATGCTTTAGTATGTTTGAATGTACTAAGTATGTAGGATGCAATGCAACAAGAATTGGGCATAATAGTCAAAATATGTGACAATAGGCAATAGGAATAATATAAAAATATGACATGTAGGATCAATGCATAAGTAAAAACATGCTTAAGTAGCTCATGCCCATATAGGATATCATAAGTGTAGAAGATACCAAGCTAGATTTTCAAAGTACAAACCCCTTGATAGGTTGGTGATGATGTCACCTCATCTCTTAGGTGGTGAGGTACAAACCCCTCACAAGGTTGTTGATGATGTCGCTCCATCATCTAGGTGGTAAGGTACAAACTCCTCACTGGGATGATGAGTACAAATGCTCATCTAGGTTAGTAATGATGCCTCCCAATTACTACGCGGAGAAGTACAAACCCTTCATTAGGTTGATGAGTACAAATCCCCATCTAGGTTATCCGGGTTCTTAGTCCCCCCGAATTGGGCATGGTCTATTGCAACACTTTATATAGAATTTATCATATACATAAGCTCATTTCATCATCATATAGTCAATCATATCATATCTCATTCTTTAGACCTTCAATTCCTCAAGAAACCATAACTGGACATTTTATCAAACATTTAGAGGGTGTGTAATGCTAGTAATAAACCATGAAATATAGAGATGAAATCATGCAAGAAAGTTCTTTGTAAAATCATCAATCAACATCTTGCAACACCCTCAAATAACATACATCAAAACCCCTCCCCAGATCTTACAATATACGAAAAATTTATAACTCAAAACATAGCAAAACAGTCACAATTTCACATAGCATTACATAGTGTGCAGTGAATTTCATAATAAGCAAGACCCATTTGTAAATCAACTTTAAATCATGCAATTTGAGTAAAAGGAGGCTTGGGCATCATGGGTGAAAGGAAGTCATGAAAGAAACCCACATACCTGAGCTTGGAGATGAACTTAGTGAAGATTGGAGATAGAGACTTGAAGCTTGAAGAAGAACCTTGAAGGAAAATCTTAGCTTAGGATAATGGTTTGGGACTTGAATTTGGGAGTGAAAATATGTCTAAGTATTTTAGTGAGTATTGGGGAATCTTTAGGATGATATGAGGGTGGAATATGGCTAAGTATAGGTAAAAACACAGTTGGGAACACTAAGGCCCAAGACCCAAAAGCCTTGGATCGAGATAGAAACCACTGGAAACAAAATACACAGGTCCACGTCTGGTCCGCGATGCGGACCTATTGCGGAGGTCATATTAACACATGTTCGCGATAGCTGCACATGGCGGTGCTGTCACGAATCAATTCTGGATAAGAAAAATTATAAAATTGAAATTGCTAATCGTTTGCTCTTAAATTGGGGTTAGACCCCTTCCCCCTAATTTTGACCCCCTAGACAAGAATATGAAGTTGGATTTTCAATATCACGCACGAATTTTGAGATATATAGAATTCAAAATTCTGGGCATCCCAACGCATATTTTCGGACATTTATTTTTGGGTCGTTTCAGCTTCTTCTTTTTCGTCCTACTAAAAGAAGTAATCCCAAGATGATCTCAAGAGCTACCACCATCACCCGATGACATCTGAATGTAAAATAATACAAATAAAATATATAAAAAATCAAATAAAATAATTTTGTATTAGCAAGATAAATTAAGTTATGTGGTAATTATAATCTACTAGTCTATTCCTTTTTCTCTTGTTTCATTATTTACTTCATCTCCCGTTCCTATTCATCATCCTCCCATTCCTCCTCCGATGATTCATTATCTTCGCTACTTCTTGAAAGTTTGACGCTATTAATTCATCATCAGACACCTCTTCCAGTACGTGTTAAGGATGTTCTAGTGTGGTCTCCAACTCAACATCAACTTGCTGTTGAAAAAGTGCAAGATCATTTTGGTATTCCACATCTAATATATTCTCAATTTCAATTCTTCCTACTAACTTTTTATTAATGACAATCCACCGATCAGCCTTATCTTTACATAATATATATGGAGTGTAGTAGACCTACTTAGCATTTTGGGCAATGATAAAAGGATCATATTTTCCATATTTTGAGGTGTGCTTAACTTCAATTATATTATGTTGTTGGTCCACCCTTGTGCTTCTATGTGATGGGTCGAACTACTTACACCGAAACAAGACTATCTTCTTTTTAGGCCAACTTGAATATCGAAGTTCAATAATCTCCTGAATGACACCATAATATTCAATAGTTTGGTCATTACTGTCGACATCACCTTGAACGAAGATACCGTTATTATTGGTTTTCTTATATGCAGAAACTTCCTCAATTTGAAACTTAAAGCCATTAACACAATATTTATTCATTGTCTGAATTTGAGATTCAGGCCCGAGTATGATTTCTCTCACTAATGGTGAATGCTGATCAGTTGAGTTTTCAAGATAAACCTACAAATTGTATCCCAAGTAATACAATTTAGTTTTAAATGAATACATCATTCGTACTAATTCAATATGATTAGGCTTTCAAACTTACATAGTCATTAACCATTTGGCAAACCTCATGTATATGGCTTCATTGCCCTAGATGTTTACCAATAATCTGATATTGATATGTATATTTTGGTTAATTGGTAAATACTAATTATTATGTAATTTGACAATATAATTTGTTTAACATTTACTCAAGATATAGTTGAATTTCTGCACAATTAAGTAAGAATATGATTCATAGCCAATTGTCTTTCCCTGGTCATGAAACCTCTTTTTCCGCGCCTTTAAATCCTCGGCCACTTTGATTAAAAATTGAAATTGGGTAAAATATCGGATCACTCTCACCTTCATCATTCTGATTTTGCCTATTTTGCCTACATGGCACTTAATCCCCAAAGTAATAAGAATAAAAGTCACTGGTTTCTCTTCCGATATGAGCTTGAACAATTGATCCTTCGATCTGTACCCTTTGTTTAATTGTCTTTTTGCAACCTCCAATTGTTCTGTACATACCAATTCCAATGTGTTAATCATGAATTTTATTGTTTATATATTCATTATATTAATGAGTCATAAAAAATATTACCTTTCAAATGGATACATCCACCTTGTTTGAACTGGACCTCCAAGGCGGACTTCTTGTACAAGATGAATTGGAAGATGCTCCATCACATCAAAGAAGTCAGGCGAAAATATCTCCTCCAGCTTTGTAGTAATAACAAGAATGTTTTCCTCCATCCTGTCTAAACTACTTTCAAGTAATGCTCTAGAACATAAATCTCTAAAGAAAAGACTTATCTCTACAACTGGCTTCCATATCCTCTCAGGATGGTGGCTAAAAGCGATAGGAAGCAACGTTTCCATGAATACATGAGAATAATGACTTTTCATACCTATCAACTTCCCTTTATTCAAGTCTGCGCGTTTGCCCAAATTTGAAGCATATCACTCTAGAATCCTCAAATTTTAACTCACTCACATATTTCACATTTCTCATCAAGGTGAATGAAAAACTGGCTTTAGGCTTAACAATTTTGCCATTTGGTAGTTCCTGCAGCCATAATTCTTTCCTCCTACAATATTCCCTTAAGTTTATTCTAGCTCTTGGGTTGTCTTTTGTCTTGCCCTTAATATCCATCACTGTGTTGAATAGGTTGTCAAAATAATTTTTCTCAATATGCATCACATCAAGATTATGTCTTAGGAGATTATCTTTCCAATATGGCAACTCCCTGAATATGCATTTGTTTGGTCCAATTATGTTCAACATCATATCCAGGAAGTCTAGCAGGTGGAGCATCTATAACTTTAGGTAGTTGAGAAACTCTCTCCCAAATTTGATGCCCTGTCAGTGATGGAGGTGGAGGATCAATTTCAACCCTATTTTTTCTGAATGCATTCTTCATCTTTATAAAGTTATGATCCATTGGCAAGAATTGACGATGACAATCAAATCATGAATTTTTTCTACCATGCTTTAGGGTGAAAACCTTATTACGTTCCATGCAATGAGGACAGGCAAGCTTTCAGCAATCATCCAACTAGATAACATACCATATGCAGGAAAATCATTAATAGTCCACATTAAAAAAGCACGCATAACAAAATTCTATTTAGTTGATATGTCATAAGTCAGTACACCTTCAAACCATAACTGCTTAAGCTTATCTATCAATGGTTGTAGAAAGATATTAATCAAACTTTTCAGGTTACGAGGACCCAGAATAACGCAGCTTAAAACTATGAATGGACTTGTCATGTACATTTCAGGAGGAAGATATATGGAGTGAGAAATATGGGCCAGCAAGAATAAGGCGTGGAAGAATTTGAGAATGGTGTGAAACCATTTGCACACAGACCCAATCTGACATTTCTAGGCTCTCTACCAAAGTCAGAATATATATTATCAAAATTGCTTCTCTGTCAGATGGATGAGACAACGCACCCGGCGGCCTTCTATATTGACGGTGCCATGTCATAGTGGAGTAAACCTTATCGATGCATATAACCTCTTTAGTCTAAGAATAAGAGGTAAATAATGCATCACCTTAACTGGAACCATCTTTCCAGCTGGAGTTCTCATATAAGAGCATGACTGCAAAATTACAAATTTTCAAGTCACTATCATTGTTGTAGTACAACATGCAACCATTAACACAACAAACAATTTTATGATATGACAATCATTACTTGGAAACCAGTTTCTTTGCCTGATAGAAGGTCCTGGGTATGTCATAGTGAGGATTAGCCAACTCACCCAAAAGATCGACTATTGAGTCCATAGACGCATTAGGAACATTCCAATTCGATTTAATGTTCATTAATCTAAAGGTAACAGACAAAGCAGAATGTGGACTTCCCTCACATAATGGTCGACTAGCCACTTCTAGTTCTTCATAGAAGCATCTTGCTTCTTCATTAGGAGTTTCATTAAAAAACTGTTCAGCTTCCACCCCACCCCCCTCCCGAACTCCAAAAACATCATTAATCATTTGATGAATTCTATCATGCCCAAACGTATCATGTTGAATATTATCATGTTCAAATCTAATTTGACCTTGTGCTACAATCATATTATATTCATCCACGGGCATTGAATTGTAAAACACATCATTCACTCCATCTACTTCTCAATGATTCACCCATATAAAATATCTAGGCTTAAACCCATTACGATACAAATTCACCATAACTTCATCTGGACGAAAAAGTTTCTGGCACTTACATGAACTGCAAAGACACCTAACCATTTGATTTCTCTTAAAAAGATCAAGTGTCATTGCATGATGAATGAAACTTCTAACACCATAAAAAATGTAGATTTCAACCCACCACCATTTTCATAATACATGTCATACATCCACAAATGGTGATCCATCTACAAAATATTCACAATCTTAATTAATTAGTTCAAGTATATATGTCATTCTTAAGTATCATAATTAAAGTTCAAGTGCTAAATTTTACTTTAATTCTAGAGTTAAAGTTTCAAATTACAAGTATAATTAGAGTTCAAGTATTTAAAAGTTAAGGATGTATACAAGTTTGAATTAATTTATAAGAACTTAATTTAAAAATTCTAAAGTTCCACTTGATTCTAACAATTTAAACAAATCAAAGCAACAGTACAAATTAATTTTAACATTTAAACCAAATCAGAGCTAAAGTGTGAATTAATTCCACCAACAATCACAATATGACCAAAAAAAAAAGATAAGTATCAACACTAGATGGATACAAATCGATTTTGCAAGAAAATCAATTTTGTCATCAATAGGATCAACTAGTGTTGTCACTTATACAAAATAAACTCATTATGACAATCCAAAAATAAGTTAAGTGTTAACACTAGATGAACATAAATCAATTTTGCAAGAAATTCAATTTTGTCATCAATAGGATCAACTAGTGTTGTCACTTATGCTAAATAAACTCAATATGAGAAAAAAATAAGATAAGCGTCAATACTAGATGGACACAGTCAATTTTGTAAGAGAATCAATTTTGTCATGAATAGGATCAACTAGTCTTGTCACTTATACCAAACAAACTCATTGTGACAGTCCAAAAAAAAAAGATAAGTGCCAACACTAGATGGACATAAATCGATTTTGCAAAAAATTCAATTTTGTCATCAATAGGATCAACTAGTATTGTCACTTATGCTAAATAAACTCAATATGACCAAAAAAAAGATAAATGTCAACACTAGATAGACAATTTTGCAAGAAAATCAATTTTGTGTTCAATAGGATCAACTATTGTTGTCACTTACGCCAAACAAAACTCATCATCACTAGAGCAATACTCTAAAAAAATATGCAAGTATTTATAAATACACAATAATTAAAATTTTTATCAAAATAATACCTCAACTTTTGATTTTTAATTATGCTCGTGGTAACTGGCGAATATTGATAACCTAAAATTTCAAGTACAATTAAAACACATTATATACAAGTACAAAGTTCACAAATAAAGTTCGAAGTTTAAGTTCAAAAATAAATCTTCTAAGTTCAACTTTAATAAAAAAAATCCTAAAGTTCAATTTTATGTTATATATATTCAACTTTAAAGTTCACAACTTAAAATTCAAGTTCCAACTTTAATCTAAGTTCAAGTTAAACACTACTAAAGTCATAAACTTAACAAATCCTAAATTAAAGTTCAAGTTCTACATTATATACAGGTTCAAAGTTCACAAATAAAGTTCAAAGTCTAAGTTCAAAATTAAATCTATGTTCAACTTTAAAAAAATCCTAAAGTTCAATTTTTATATTATATTCAACTTTAAAGTTCACAAATTAAAATTCAAGTTCCAACTTTAATCTAAGTTCAAGTTAAAAACAACTAAAGCCATAATATTAACAAATCCTAAATTAAAGTTCAAGTTCTACATTATATACAGGTTCAAAGTTCACAAATAAAGTTCAAAGTTTAAGTTCAAAATTAAATCTAAGTTTAACTTCAAAAAAAATCCTAAAGCTCAAATTTTATATTATATTCAACTTTAAAGTTCACAACTTAAAATTCAAGTTTCAACTTTAATCTAAGTTCAAGTTAAACACTACTAAAGTCATAAGCTTAACAAATCCTAAATTAAAGTTCAAGTTCTACACTATATACAAGTCCAAGTTCAAAAATAAAGTTCAAAGTTTAAATTCAAAATTAAATCTAAGTTCAACTTTAAAAAGAATCATAAATATCAATTTTTATATTATATTCAACTTTAAAGTTCACAACTTAAAGTACTTAGATTTAATTTTGGGAGATACTCGGAGGGGTAGAGGTAGACCGAAGAAGTACTGGGTGGAGGTCACGAATTAGAGTAGCAGGCTAATGGTAGGGTTAGGCTCCTGTTATATCATGTGTTAGTTTACCTTATTTACATACTGTCTTTAATAATTGCTCGTTTTTGTTCCCTTCCCTTCTTTTTGGCATATCTAGTTCGTTCTTACTTACGGGTTTTGTGACGAGGGTCCCCTGAAACAGCCTCTCTACTTTTGTGGTAGTGGTAAGGTCTGCATACATTTTACCCTCCCCAGACCCCACTTGTTGGATTACACTGGGTATGTTGTTGTTGTTTAAAGTTCACAACTTAAAATTCAAGTTCAAAATTTAATCTAAGTTCAAGTTAAACACTTCTAACTTCAACAATAATTAAATTCAACTAAGTCAACAACAATTCTACTAACAAACACCAATTTATTAAAACTTCAACAACAATTCTAACTTCAATTCAATTCCAATATTATAATTAACTTCAACAACAACTTAATTCCAACAAAAAATAACTAATTTGCAAGCTCATTCAAAAAACGCCAAATTCAAGCTAGCTAAAACCCTAAAATTGTTAATTACTCACTAATTCACAAAACCTACACAAACTAACTATGCTAATACCATTATAACTTCATAGCAATACTATTCCAACACAAACTAACTCAATTCATTACCTAATTTCAAAAAATCAAACTTAAAGATTCCCCACAAAAATAAAAAAATAATTCCATTTACTTGTTCAAAATACAATACACAAAATAATACTTGTAATATCCTAATTTTAACAATAAAAGTGAAATGGGCAAGCTAAAAAGTTATAAAATTCAAAAGCATAAAATAACAAAATAATATTAAAAATGAAGCAAAAAGAGAAGAAACATTAGTTACCTTACTTGAGGGGGAGGAGGAAACGACTTGAGGCAGTGGCGCCGGTGGCCGGACGGTGGTCGGGGATGGAGGGGCGATGGTTGGGTGAAGGGGCCTGCTAGGGTTTGTTTTTGGAGGGGATATGAATGTTTGGAAGGAGGAAAAAATGAGTGAAAGTCGGGCCTTTTTTTAATATACCCGCCTAGGGGCGACGGACTGTGTCGTTATGTCCGTCGCCCTTCATTAAATTTTTATTTTAATATTTCCTTGGCCGAAATGCAGCAAAAGGTAGAGACCATATTCATTTGAGGACACAATGCATCCTATCCACTACATC
>JAPFFP010047855.1:0-10140 GCA_026153255.1 Solanum medicagineum
ATGCCTCCCCACCAGAACATTCCCTTCAGGTCATGATACATCTTAGTTGATCCTGGATGGATGGAATATCGGGAATGATGAGCTTCCTCCATTATCCTCTTTCTTAATCAATTAATATCAGGCAGACATAATCTATTTTGGCAGTAAATTACTCCATTTTGTGCAAGGTCAAAACCCTTTATCATACCCTGACTCACTTTTTCTTTAAACTGTCGTAGAACAGGATTCTCGGACTGTTTTTTTTCACCTCTATTACTAATGAAGACTCCACAGCATTATGCGCAACAACCCCTTCCTTTGGAGTTTCAAGAAGGCGAACTCCCAAATTGGCTAACTGACATAGATCCTTAGCCACTCCTTGACTCACCATAGCTTGATCACCTGTATTCATAATTGTCTTACGACTCAGAGCATCAGCTACCACATTTTACTTCCCTGGATGGTATAGTATATCAACGTCATAATCCTTTATTAGCTCTTGCCATCTCCGCTATCTTAAGTTTAGGTCTTTCTACTTAAAGATGTATTGTAGGCTCTTATGATCAGTATATATGTCAACGTGAACTCCATACAAATAGTGGCGCCATATTTTCAAAGCAAACACAACCACTGCTAGCTCAAGATCATATGTCGGATAGTTTTTGTCATGTGGTCGTAGTTGCTTAGACGTATAAGCAATTACCCTACCATACTATGTCAGCACACACGCCAAGCCAACTCCTGAAGCATCACAATACACTACATACCCCTCGATGCCTTCTGGAAGTACTAGCACAAGTGCAGAAGTTAGCTTATTTTTCAGTTCCTAGAAGCTCCTTTTACATGTATCATTCCATTGGAACTTGGTTGCCTTATGTGTCAACTTTGTTAGAGGTGCAGAAATAGAAGAAAAACCTTCAACAAACCTCCTGTAATAACCTGCCAAGCCTAGGAAGCTCCGAACTTCCGTGGGTGTTGTTGGTCTTGGCCAATCTTTCACAGCCTCTATCTTTTGTGAATCAACCCTTATTCCCTCATTAGACACAACATGACCCAAGAATGCCACTGATTTTAGCCAAAATTCACATTTAGAAAACTTGGCATATAACTGTCGATCACGAAGGACCTGTAATACTTGTCGTAAGTGATTTGCGTGGTCCTCTTCTAATCTTGAATATACCAAAAAGTCATCTATAAATACTTTGACGAACACATCAAAAAATGGCTTAAATACCCTGTTCATCAGATCCATAAAAATTGCTGGTGCATTTGTTAGCCTAAATGACATAACAAGAAATTCAAAATGGCCATAGTGTGTTCTGAAAGCAGTCTTAGGTATATCTTTCTCCTTCACCCTCACTTGGTGATAGCCTGACCTCAAATCAATTTTTGAAAAGCAGTTGGCACCCTGTAATTGATAAAATAAATCGTCAATCTTGGGAGGGGGTATTTATTCTTAATTGTCACCCTATTTTGTTGTCGATAGTCGATACACATTCTCAAGGTGCCATCCTTTTTGCGTACAAATAACACTGGTGCACCCCAGGGGGACACACTAGGTCTTATAAAACCCTTATCCAATAAGTCTTTTAACTGCTCTTTTAATTCCTGCAATTCTGCTGGGGCCATTCTATATGGAGGGATAGAAATAGGTAGAGTGCCTAGAAGTAAGTCAATACCAAAATCTAGTTCTCGTTCTGGAGGTAAGCCTAGAAGTTCTTCAGGTAACACATCAACAAATGCATTTACCACTGGAACTGATTAAAGAATTAGCGATTCAGCCTCTATGTCCCTTAATCTAACTAAATGACATATATATCCCTTAGATATCATCTTTCTAGCCTTACACTAAGAGATAAACTTACCCTTTGGCGCCCCAACGTTACCTTCCTATTCAAGTACTGCCTCATTTGGAAAGTGGAAATACACTCTCTTAGTTCGGCAATCCGCGGTGGCATAGTAAGAATCTAACCAATCCATACCTATTATAACATCGAATTCCACCATTTATAGTCAATAAGGTCAGCCAATGTGTCACAATCACAAAAAGTTACTACACAATCATAATAAACCCTTCTAGCCATAATAGATTCATCGGTTGGTGTAGACACTTCAAATGGTTTGTTCAATAATTTAGGTATTCTCTTAAGCTTCCGAGCAACTAATGGAGTAATGTATGATAGTGTAGAACTAGGGTCAAATAATGCATATACATAATGTTAAAATATGGACAATGTACCTGTGACCACACCAGGTGAAGCTTCCAAATTCTGCTGACTCCCCAAAGCATAAGTACGATTCTGGACTCCGCTAGAGCTAGCTGCCCCTCTAACACCTCTACCACGCCCCATAGGTGTTTGTTGACCCCTACCTATTGGATGAACTGACAATGCTGATGCAACAACTAATCTAGTAGGTTGTGCTATATCAACCATGCGTCTCCTCGGAAAATCTCTTATCATGTGCCCTGGTGCACCACACCAATAGCAAACATCTGTCGACGCAACATATACCCCAATGACTTCTTCGACACTGTTTACAAGGCTATGTAGGAGTCATTTGCCGGCCTGCTATCCCATTGTCAGGGCACCTTGACCTTCACTTCTTAGACCAAACTAATTTCTCCTAGACCCCTGAAGTTATGGTGGAACATTGGCTGCAGAGTAGGAGGATGATGGCCTAGGCGATCTATTAGAAAACCGAGGCCTAAGCTCACCTTCGGGTGGTGTAAACTGAAATGTAGATCTGACTTTTTTGGCCTGCCCCCTTTCTAACTCTTGTGTCCTTCTTCTCTGCCTCTGATCCTCCAATTTCTGTGCAAAAGTCTGCATTCTCACTATATCCATGTCTTTGTTCAAGGAAGCAATGGTATAGTCTCTGACAAGATATGTATCTAACCTATCTACATATCGATAAACTCTATTTGCCATAGTAGTAACTACATTAGGAGCATACCTTTCTAGGGAATTAAATTGAAGGCTATACTTCCTCATGCTCATATTCCCTTGGTTGAGGTTCAAGAACTGATCTACATGGGCCTCTCGGATCTCTAATGGCAAATAATGGTCAAGAAAGGCCTCTTTGAACTCCTTCCAAGTGGTTGGGGGAGCATCTATATCTTTGGATTGCTTCCAAGCTTCATACCACAATATAGCCACACCCTTCAACCTATATGTCTCGAACTCGACAGCTTCTGTACCACTCACATGCATAACATCTAAAGTGTGCTGAATCTGATCAATAATGCCTTGGGGATCTTCATTAGGATCAGACCCAGTGAAGGCTGGAGGGTCCAAATTAAGGAAGTCATGTATCCTCGTGCCAACTGCCTTATTCGCACCACCTACACCTATAACTGGACCTTCCTTTCTTTGACCTTGGCCAGCAACTATACGAGTCAATAGTTGGATTGCATTTCTCAAATCAGGCACGGTAGCATTGATAGGTGGTTCTGGGGGAATTTCACTTCTTCTGGTTTCATCAGGAGTTGGAGGAGTTGGAGATATATGTGATAGAGACTCATCTTGAGCCTCATTTCATTGTCTTACCTGACTGGGTATACTAATCACCACTTCTACTTCCTTCCCTTTACCTTTGTTCTTCCTGATTTCTGGCATACTTGCTCGCTGTACAAAATAATTTAGGAGTTAGACACAATCCACCTATTACACTTTAGCTCTATGGCACAATCTAAAGAATGAAAGGAAAGTAACAACTCCAAAATTCCACGTAGTCTCCTACTTATAAATGTGGTGCACAACACATTGATAAACAAGACTGTACATAGACACGACTTTGTAAACTCCCTAGGATGACCCACTCTGATACCACTTCTGTCACGGCTCAAGTCCCGTTAGGGCGGACTGGCGCCCGTTGCCAATGAGGCCTGGGAGAACCAACCTATATCTATGCACTTTCTACACATCTTACAAGGGGTTTCTACTATGAACATGCCTTTGTGAGAGTAAACAGTAATAATAAGAAAAAATGAAATGCGTATGACTAGGCCGTTGGGGCCACTGTGTCTAAAGTACGAGACATGACCACACTTTAATTTACATAGTTTACAAAACCTCTAGATAAGGAAATGTATCTGATAAGGGTCGGGACAGGCCCCGCCTCGACTAACTGTACAATACAAACATATAAGCTCTAGACATACACAAAGCCCCAAAGTAACCTGGAGCTTGGTAATATCAGCTGAATATCATATACTCCTACTGGGAAATCTACTAGCACCAGTATTTGCAGCATGAAATGTAGGTCCCCCGTGAGCGACATCAGTACGAGATAATGTACTGAATATGTAAGGCAAGACACAGTGTATATGAAATAACAACTCAAATGAAATTGTACACTGGTGTAGGATAAGCGACCACCTTTAGTTGTACTGTTGGATCATGTACTTTATGTTCTTTTTATCACTTTAACTTTACTGTAAAATCTGTGCACAATATGTAATACAAATGACCAGCTGATCAGTGGTAAACTGTATTGGGTTCGTCCCTATCTAGGCTTTTCCTTTGGCCCCTCGAGCTACCCCCCATGGTAGGATCGTCCCTGGCTAGTTGATGCTTCCACCCCTCGGGCTACTACCCATCAATAAGCAATATACCTTTACCTTTCAATTACCTTTGAGATGATTCTTTTGGTGGTCATAATATTGGAGCTGTAGAACTATAAATGTAACATGTGACATGTAGATAATCATACAAGACAATATGACAATGAAAATAGTACATTAAACAAATAATGAAACGTGTATGAACTGAAACAACTCGTGAACTTTATCCAGTAACGAGGACACTTGTGACTTGGTATCCATGAATGTATTCAGATTTGGAATTGACTATATATGGATGCATACGAATATGTGAAAGCGTGCAGACACAGTTAATAGTTGTGTTGGAGTTGGTAAGTGCCTTTTTGTGCCAAGGAAGAATCTAGATTTCATGCCAAGTAATACGAAATCAAGTAGCCTTACATACCTCGTTGTATGACCTCAATCCTACCTCGAGATGACCTTCCCTTCCTACAAATATTTATCTACAACATAGTAGGTGATAAAAATAGCATTAGCAGCTAATTGATACATCTTGGCAGCCCAATCACATAAACAAAACACACGGGCAGCAAGCGGGTATTTATAAACCCGAGCGTGTTCTTTCAACCTTTCCGCCTCTAATCGTATTTTCTAATACACCTTTGCATATAAACATCATATGAAGTCTGTTTTAGTGCCATAACAGTCTTACAAAATCCCACAAAAAACAACACATAACAATTCTACACAACCTACAAATGGACAGCATAATGTTACCTCCCTTCGCTACATTTCGACGTTGACAATTCCAAATCTATTCCAACTCTAACCAAACTATTCCAACAACATTTATACATACAAACAGTCCTAAAAAAGTATTAGAACATTACCCAAGAAGTCATGAAGGATGTGAGCCGATAGCCTTCCATCCAACAACCCACAAGTTCCAATCAACATTATACTTAAGATAGCATAATAAAACTCATTTGTTAGACAAAACTAAAATCAAGGCAGCAACCTTATGGTAATATCTATAACTCAATCTATTTCAAGAACATCATCTTATATTCATAATACAGCCCGCAAATCATAGAGAAGTCACTAAAACAAAAGGCAAGTGTGCAACAACTTTCTAAACACATGCTGTCCAAATGTTTCAGCACAAACATACTAGCATATACTTCATGTTTTTATAAGAAAACCATACTAAATACATATGTAAACTTACTTACCACTACCTTTAAGGTTTATGGCTTCTCCAAGAACCCTAGAAGTTCCCTTGTGGTTTCTTTGCTAGGTTAAGAAAGTGTAGAGAGAAAATTATGAAAGCTGAAATTTTCCAAGTCTACGAGTTAATGAAATTTGCTGCTTGTAACCCCTTTTTAAAGGCCTAATTTGGCCGACTTTCTTTTGACATATTGAATACCTAATACCACATATTATTAATCTGTTGAGGCAGCAGCTTGGCCCTCACACTTGGGCATAAATGGGTCTCAAAGTTGATGGAGTTTGGCTGCCCATTTACAAACTTCTCTTCACTTAGTTTGGGCCCAAATGGTTAGGTGTGTTGTGATGTACTTGGGCTCTTTTTATATTCTTCTTGGGCTGAAAATAAAGTCCGTTTATTATGCTAAAATGTGGGCTAAAGTTACACCATTAACACGGACTTTATTCATAATCGGACTTGGACAAATTCGACGTCGGGCCTCGCCTTCATTTAGCTAGCAAATTTAAGCTAAGCAAGTAGGTGACTCACCTACTAGCTTATTAAGTCCTAAAAGAACCTCAATTCTCTTACTTCATTTAAGGCCGTGATCTACTCAATTTGACACAAAACATGTATCACTCGACCCTCTTAAGCGTTAGACTCACATATCCCCCTATAACATGAGATTCGAGCACTTTTTAAAAATTGGCGCTAATTTGACCAAACCATATAATGTTTCATTTACATAGTACTAGTACAAATAAAATATGGGGTGTTACAAAAATGGTATGGTAGATTGTTATGCGTCAGTGTCGATTTCTTGTAATGGAGTCTTTGTTATTTTATTGTTGAAGTACAATTTGTACATAATATTATATGTAAGAGAAGTTGTAGGTATCTAACTACAATATAAGATGTAGTATCTTATTTGAAGACAAGGGAAAATAGCTTTGGTGCTTTGCACTGACACTTATTTGCCCAATTCTTAGGTTCTTTGGACCGACACTCTTCTTCCCAGTGCTTTGATTCTTGTTTTAGGCATCTTCGGGTGTGTGTATATATATATGTATATGGTTGTATTAATATTGGAGAAAATTGAAACTTAATCCTAAGCTTGAAATTTTGGAAATTAACTAAGAAATTGGTTAGTTCGAGTCTAGGCTAAACGTATGGTAATATGGATATTGTTAGTTTTAAACTCTCATTGGGATAATGCATTTGACTAGATCATGGTGGTTTAGATTCTATTTGATAGGGAAAGACTCAAGTGTTTGGTTGATCGTGATTTGACTAAGGGAAGTGAACTTTCAAAACTATGTAATTCTTGTAGAATTTCAAAATTTTTCTTTCCTTTATGTGTGATTCTTGAAATATTTGTAATTTTACTAAAAAATAGGGGGTGATTAAATTTAAATGTGAATTGTGGTGTTGTAACACTTGAATTGAAAATGTGGTTAAGTGATGAGAATTCTATTTTGAGATATATTATTGTGGTTGGTGATTATGAGTGGATTTGTTTGTGACTCATCTCATGTTCATTCATTCTATGTCACACCTACTTGCATTGATTCTGGATATTAATATGAGTGAGATAGTAAAAATTGGGACTGTACCGGTTAAGATATGATGCCGAGGTCATTGCCGACGAGATTGTGATGCTGAGATCTTTACTAGTGATATGGTGATGCCGAGGTTGTTGCTGGAGATGATATTATGCTGAGGTATTTACCGGCGATATTGTAATGTTGAGGTATTTTCCAGTGATATTATGATGCCGAGGTCATTGCTTGGGATTATTGCATAAGCATTGCATCTCATCCTTGCATATTATTGTGTGGCATGTTGTTATTCCTATGATTGATTGTGTTATTGCCGGCGGTTATTGTATAAGCATTACATATCATCCTTGCATATTCTTGTGTGGCATGATTTTATTCATGTGATTGATTATGTTATCACTTGTGAGTTATGGTTTGTGATTTGGAATTGTGATATGTTGAAAAACTATCTCTATTATGTGTTATGTGTTGCTAGGCTGGACTGATTTTCTGTGAAGGTTATAGTTGTAGAGGTCGGTTGGGATGAAAGGAGTTTGTGTATTCTATTGGACTTGCTTTGTTTTATTAATTAACTTGTTGGGTAGCACGTTGTTTTTGGTACTCACCCTTGCTTCTACACCTGTGTAGGTTCTGAGCCCAGACAGTGAGTAGTATTTTTCCTTGATCATCCAAGGTTTCCCAGGAGATTTAGAGAGGTAGCTGTGTTCCTCTGGCTGACTCTCTTATTCTTGTTTCTTTTATGCTTTGCTCTATTCGAGAAAAAATATAGTTTAGACTTTTACCTCTTTTGATTTTTTGTATTGTTAGTGACTTGTACACGTAACAACTAATCCTTGGGTGCTATTTGAGCTAGTGAAGATTTCCCTTTATAGTTATCTACCTTATTTAGTACTTCTGCACATTATTTTTCGTTCTCATTGGGTTTACTCTGACTTGTTTTGGTAGAATTGAGCAAGTGCCATCACGCCAATTTTTGGGTCGTGACAGTTGGTATCAAAGCCCCAGGTTCATAGGTCGCAGTGTACGAGCTAAGTCGAACTAGAGTCTTGAGGATCGGTATAGAGACATCTGTTCTTATCTTTGAGAGGCTATAGAGGATGTTAGGAAATTTGTTTTTATTTATTCTCTTTCATTGTGCATGGTATCTTCATTAGTACTAAGTTGTGCCCATGTTCTTTTGACAGATGGAACATACTAGAGCTATTATTACTGATGGTAGTGGTAAGGCAGCTCTCGAGATAGTTTATGAGTCCCCAGTTAAAGGTAAGGGAAGGGGCCAAGCTAGAGACCGTTCTCGTGGAGTGGCATCAGTGTGAGGATGTGCTAATTAGAGGGTAGGATAGAGGGGCTTCTCCAAAGCCACAAATAGAGGTTGATGAGGACCAGGTTCTTCTAGAGGCCACAACTGCATCTTTGCTTCAGGACACCTTATTGAGGATGATGGGTATACTTGAGAACCTCACTCAGGTGGTTGGTGCGACAGGCACACAGGGAGTTTCTCAAACAAGAGTAGGGAGGACCATCTTTAAGGAAACATCAGGCTCCCTTTCATCATGATCAGATGGGTCAGCCACCAATGGTTCCTGCACTAGCTATTAGGGCACAAACCACTCCAGAAGTAGTTCTTGCAGCAGATGATCAACTTAGTTACGAGAGATTTCAACAAATGAAACCATCTCAATTTCAAGGTGGTAGGAGCGAGGACGCTCATGAGTTTCTGAACTTGTGCCATGTGATGCTATAGGCAGTGGGTTTGGTTGGTCAACGTGGTTTCCCTTTTGTTACACTCCAGCTCCGTGGACTAAGTAGGGAGTGATGGAGGACTTATATGAGGTTCAGACCAATTGAATCCCCACCAATGGATTAGGGTGTATTCTCTAGTGCTTTTCAGGATTGTTTCATCCCTTGGAGTGTATGAGAGGAGAGTTAATTGAGGTTTGAGAGCTTGAGGCAGGGTGGTATGACTATCATTGAGTATGACGCTCATTTTTGCAAATTATCTTGACATGCCTTGGCTATGATTCCAGATGAGGTAGAGAGAGTCCATAGGTTTGTGAGGAGCTTAAATTTCCTCATTATATATTATGTATTTAGAGTAGTTCATGAAGTGGCTTCTGATGTCGCCTAAGTTACACCTTCTTTTCAAGGATACAACGGTCGTTGTTAAGAAATAGAACCTAACCAAGGTTAGAGTCAAAACCAAGGGAATACTGTAGACTTAGAGGAATTCAATTGATGCAATTTGAGTTATCAACCAACTTATCTCCCTGGGGGGGGGGCATTATGAAGTAATAATTAGAAAAGTAAACATAATTAACACAAGAGTTTAACCAATATGGAGAGAAACTAGGGTATTGTATTTCCCATAATTTCCTAACTCAATATTACTGGATAACCCAATTCTTTTCTAGTGTGTAATATGCAGGACGGTAAGTTAAGTTCACCAAACCCTTTGGCCCAAGCGAAAGGCGAATTTCACTACATGACTTGGCCCATCTACACAATGTGACATTACTAACCCTTACCTATTGTCCCAGTACAACCTCCCTTTGGCCCAGTTCGGTTGATTAGACGAGAACACATCAATAGAATCCTGATAATTAATCTCTTTTCCTATTCATTATTACCTTGGTCCAGTCAGTAACACTAGGCGAGTTCTAATGTTGGCCACCACTAGAAAACATGTAAAAGCGAAGAGAGTTAATTAATATATGCATGCACACTTTCCAAGAATTATGAATTAGTCGATTTTACTTTGTTAGTTCTTCATAGTTTCCACAACCCTAGTTGTGGATTTAGCTACTCATGATTTGTGTAGATGCAAGACTTATGAATTTGAATAACATAATAGA
>JAPFFP010047856.1:0-10139 GCA_026153255.1 Solanum medicagineum
AAGAAAGAGTCATTTCATCACTACCTATCAATGAATTTAAATAATACGATACAAAAAATATTGTATTTAAGTTAACAATACAACACGATGCAACGGGTGATAACTGAAACGACCCCAAAATGTGCCCGAAAAATGTACGTTGGAAGTGCCCAGAATCGCAATTTCCATATATCTCAAATCTGTGTGCAATATCAAAAATTTGATATATTCTTGATCAGGACATAAAATTGAGTGGGAAATGGGTCTAACCCCAATTTTAAAACAACTATATCAAAATTCAAAAATCCAAAAGTTTCTTTATTCAGTATTGATCCGTGCCCCTGACGCGACGCGGCTGGGGCGCGAAGCAATGTTAAAATGGTGCCAGTTTTGTTGTTCGATCCAAGACTTTTGGATCTTGGGCTTAAATCTTCCCATGCGTAAAAATACCTGTACTTAGCCATATTTCACCTTCATATTATACAAGACATTCCCCGATACTCTATAAAACACTTTGACAAATATTTCACTCAAATTCAAGTGTCACAACTCATTCCATGTCTTAAGGATTTCAATCAAACTTCAAGTTCTCATCTCAATCTTCATCAAGGAATTCTCCAAAGTAAAGTTATGTGGGTTTCAACCATTGGGTCCTCGCACCCATGGTGTCCAAGCTTCCTTTTTACCTAAATTACATGTTACTAAGTTGATTTTACTTATAGGTCTTCTATTATGAATTTGACTATGAACTATGTTGGGCTTTTGTAAAATTGTGACTGTTTAAGCATGTTTTGAACTATGAATCTTGGATCTATTTTGAGATTTTATGAAGGGTTTTAATGTACTTTGTAAGGTGGTATTACCAAGTGTTGGTGTGTTGATTTACTTCAAGATTTCTTGCATGATTTCATTCTTTAATGGCATGATTTTACACTAGCATTACACACCCACCAAGTGCTTGATAAAATGTCCGGTTAGGGTTCTTGAACTATTGATGATCCATTGCATGACCTATGACTTGCATGACTTTATGATGATGAAAGGAATATATATATGTATTGATTTGATGAATAGTATCCATAGTGTTGCAAGTTGACCATGCCTGGTTCGAGGGGTGATAGGCTCGAACAACCATGTTGGGGGGTTTGTACCTCAATTGCCTCGGTCTAGAGGTAGTAGGCCCGTGCAACCATGTTGGGGTTTTGGACCTCAATTGCCTCACTCGGGAGGTATTAGGCCCGTACAACCATGTTGGGGGGTTTGTACCTCAATTGCCTCACTCGGGAGGTAATAGGCCCGTGCAACCATGGTGGGGGGTTTGTACCTGAATTGCCTTGCTCGGGAGGTAGTAGGCCCATGCAACCGTGTTGGGGGGTTTGTACCTCATCCACCTCGCTCGGGGGTGGTAAGCCAGCGCAACCACATTGGGGGGTTTGTACCTTAATTGCCTCGTCAAGGGGGTGGTAGGCCTTGATCTCTATGATGTTGGTCTCTTCCTACTGCGACCCCAAAAAGTGCCCGAAAATGTGCCTCGTAAGCGCTTGGAATCATAATTTCTATATATCTCAAAATTCATGTGTGATATCGAAAATTCAACTTCATATTCTTGTTCAGGGGGAAAAATTGAGTGGGGAATGGGTCTAACCCAGATTTTAGAGCAACCGTATCAAAATCCAAAACTTGCAAGTTGTAATTTCCAGTAGCTAATGCGCGACACTGGCGCGATGCACCAGTGCCTTATTTTGGTGCCAGTTTTTAGTTTCAGTCCAAGACTTTTAAGTCTTGGGCCTAAGTCTTCCCACACAAGAAAATACCTATACTTAGCAATATTTTCCCTTCATATCATACAAGACATTCCCTAATACTCACTCAAACACTTAGTCTTATATTTCTCTCAAAAGCTATTCTCCAAAGCTAAGGTATTTGGGTTTCTTTCATGGGTTCCTTTCACCCATGATACCGAAGATTCCTTTTACTTAAATTTTCTTAATTTAAAGATGATTTACTCATGGGTCTTATTTATTATGAAAATCACTGCACACTATGTTGGGGTTTATGAAATTGTGACTGTTTTACTATGTTTTGGGCTATGAATCTAAGATCTAATGTGAGAATTGATGAAGATTTTGATGTATATTGCTTGAGGGTGTTACCAAGTATCTATTGAAGGTTTTACATTAAATTTTATAGTATGATTTCACTCTTTAATTATATGATTTTACACTAGCACTACACACCCTCTAAGTGTTTGATAAAATGTCTGATTATGATTTCTTGAGGAATTGCATGTCCAATGCATGTCTTATGAGTTGAATTACTATATGATGATGAAATAATGATGAAATGAATGTATATATATGATATTTCCTATATACTGTTGGAATGTGATCATGCCCTACTCGGGGGTTGCATGCCGGGTAACCTTGCCAAGGGGTTCGTACCTTGATAACCTATCGGGGGACTTGTACTCCAGCACCACGGGTGGTAGGGTGAAACTATCTATCAACCTTGTTGGGGGGTTTGTACCCATTAAACCATCGGGAGGTTTGTACTCCGGCACCACGGGTGGTAGGATACGACGATCCACCAACCTATCGGGGGATTTGTACTTCGGCACCATGGGTGCTATGGTGCGATGATCCACTAACCTATCGGGGGGTTTGTACTCCGGCACCATGGGTGATAGGGTGCGGCGATCCACCAACCTATTAATAGGGTTTATACCTCAATCACCAACGGTGGTAGGGTGTGACGATCCAATAATAGTTAGTGGTCTTTTCTTACACATATATTATGTTCTATGTAAGCATGTTTTACTTAACCATTGATCATTCATACCATATTGTTACTATTCTATATATTTCTTATCTCTATGCATTTAGACTATGATGTCTATCCCTCGTTGCATTGCATCCCACATACTTAGTACATTCAAACGTACTAACACATACTCTATGCCTACATGATGTCACCATGTAGGAACCGGAGCACCACTTGATTGTCCTCCTCCTCCACATGGATAGTATGATATCACTCAAGCTAGTTGATGAGTCCTCCATTCCGAGGAAATTGGCCTATGTTCTTATGTTATGTATGGCTACACTCTATTTTTATTATATTCTTTGGCTTTGAGGGCGAGCCCGGTTGTTTGTCTTGGCCCCCACTATTATCTAAGTAGTAGAGGTGTTGTTGGACATGATATGTATCTATGCTATGAGTCTTGACTCTCTCTTGTTTCTTGATGGTTATGATATAGAAGTTTACTCTTAGTCCCAATTCCCCTTGTTTATGCTTATCTCTTATTTTTATTTAATTGCTTTGGCGATCAAGGATGTGTAATGATATGTTATGAGGCTTGTTTGGGGTCCCTCCAGGTTCCCCATTCGCTGGTCACGTCTACGCTCTAGGCTTGGGTTGTGACAAAGATGGTATCAAAGCACTAGGTTGTTAGGTCCTCGGCGTTCAACACACCGCGTCGATTAGAGTCTTGTTCATGATTTTTAAGCATGCCACAACTATGAATGGGAGGCTATGAGGCGTTTTAGGAAATGTTTCACTTCTTCATGATCTATGTCATGCGATAGAATTAGGCCCCCTAGGGCTTATTGCTAATCTAACTATTACATTTTAGGTATATCTCGAGCTACTCAAGTTGGTGATGTGATTAATGCGGAGATTCGCAATGCTCTACGGGAAGTGGCCATAGCAGCGACAAACATGGTAACTCATCTCGGTCAACAAGTGGATGCTCCCGAGACTTCAAATGGTAAGAGGAGAGGTGGTGAGGCCAAGAGGGCCCGTGTTAGAGGAAAGTTCCAAAGTCTCAAGGGTAGACGTGATGCTATGTGTCCAATATGTGATAAAGTTCATAGGGGCCCATGTTTCAAAGGCATCAATGCTTGTTTCGATTATGGCGAAGTGGGACATAAGAGGAAGGATTATCCTAAGAGTAAAAGAGGTGATGGTGGGATGACTAATCTCAAGTGCCAAAGGTGTGGGAAGTACCATGGTGGCTCATGCTTGAGGAAGACCAATGCTTTTTATGGATGTAGTAAAATGGGTCACAATCTAGTGGATTGTCCTTATGTTCGAAGGAAGTGTAAAGGTGGTCATATTGATCAAGGGGATCAAGAAGGGGGTGAGGTGCCCGATTGCTATCGGTATGTTGAAATTTCCCTTCGCTTTGATGTGTTGCATTGATGGGCCGGTGTGCCACTATTTCTTTCATTATTCTTTTGGTTGCTAGTTGGTTTCATGAGTGTCCCGAACTCTTTTTGGTGTCTATCTCATTGATGAGCCTATTGTTGTTTGAAAGTTCATCGGTGCTATTCCATGTTCATATTGCAGTAGGCCTTGCATTGTGACTTGTTGGGTTAGTGTAGTTGATTTTGATGCTATGCTTGGGATGGATTAGTTGCGTTGGTGTTGAGTCCCCATTGAATGTAGGGCCCGTAGAGTCATATTCCAATTCCCTATTAAATCTTTCCTTGAGTGGGGACTTGTAAGGTGGATGCAAAGGGGCAAGTTCATGTCTTGTCTTAAGGTATAATTGATCTCTAAGGGTTTCCCCATGTTCTTATTGCATATGGTCTTGTATTGTGATTTTGGTTGAACTTAGTTCGTTAGATTAGAGGTCTTGAGGTGGTTCGACTACTTGCATATTGTGTCTCCTTTGATTGTAGAACTCTTAAGATTGTAATATGATGGTTAAGAATTGTCAATATATTTGTCAACTAAAATGGGTTAGTCATTTCTCTAAGCTTGATCTTTGGTTCGAGTTTCGTTCCCAAGTGATGATGAGGATGGGTGATATCCCTAAGTGTCTTTTTGGATTAGGAGTGAGCCTTTGAGTATGATGGAGTTGTTTGGTTGGCTTATGCACTGGCTATGTATATGGGTTTCATGAATAGGGTTTTAAGTCCCTACCTTGTTATGTTTGTGGTGGTCTCTAGTGATGAAGTATTGATTTATATAGAGCTTGTGAACCATTTAGGGGTAATGTTGCAAATCTTGGGGTAAGAGGTGTTGTATGCTAAGAATATGAAGTCTGCAATGTGGTTAAAGGAGGTTACCTTCCTAGGTCATGTGTTGCTGGAGGAAGGTATTAAGATTGATCCTAAGGAGACGTATGTGATTAGAAATTGGACTAGACCTATGATTCCCTTGGATATTAGGAGTTTCTTTGGCTTTGCGGGTTACCACCAGAGGTTTGTGAATGGGTTCTCTTCTATTTCTTTTCCCATGACTAAGTTGGCCCAAAGGAAGGATAAGTTGTCTCCTCTCCTATCTTGTCCTCACCAGATGGGGCGGAAGGGTTGTTGTGTATTGTGATGTCGCCCGGATTGGTTTGGGTTGTGTGTTGATGAAAGATGGTTAGGTTGGAAGAGGTTGATAATGATGGTGTTGTTGTTGATTGTTCTAAATCTTCATTGGTTGATGAGGTAAGAGCAGAGAAAGATCTTGATCCCTCCTTGTTAGAATTGAAGGCCTTGGTGAAAGAGGGCAAGGTGGAGGTTTTCTCCCAAGGGGGAATGGTGCCCGTAGGTACCAAGGTAGGTTGTGTGTACCTTGTGTTGATGGCTTGGTGGAAACGATCCTTGATGAAGCCCATAATTCTTCTTATTTTATTCACCCCTGTTCTATCAAGTGTATAGGGATTGAGAGATGTGTATTGGTAGGGAGGCATGAAGAAGGCATTGCCGAATTTGTTTCAGGTTGTCATAGTTGTCAACAAGTTAAAGCCGAGCATCTAAGGCCGGGTGGCCTAACCTAAGACATAGAGATTCCTACTTGGAAGTGGGAGGTGATTAATATGGATCTTGTGGTCGGGTTGCCTAAGACGAGGAAGGGGTTTTGATTACATTTGGGTTGCGGTTGATCAGATGACAAAATCGGCTCATTTTCTACCGGTTAAGACCAAATATGGGGATGAAGATTATGCTAGGTTGCACATTCATGACTTGGTAAGGTTGCCTGGGGTTCCTTTGTCCATCATATCAGATCGTGGTGCTCAATTTACTTCCCACTTTTGGAGGTCTTTTCAAAGGAGACTTGGTACAAGAGTTAAACTTAGTACAACCTTCCAACCTTAAATAGATGGCCAAGCCGAAGGAACTATCCAAACACTTGAGGATCTGGTTAGGGCTTGTATTTTGGAGTTCATGGGTAGTCGGGATGATCATCTTCTATTGATTGAGTTTGCCTATAACAATAGCTATCATTCTAGCATCGGTAAGGCTCCTTGTGAGGCTCTCTATGGCATTGTAGATCACCAGCTGTGTAGTTTGTAGTAAGAGAGATGGCTTTGTTGGGTCCGGATCTGGTTATGGATTCTATGGAGAAGGTAAGGTTGATTAGGGAAAGGTTAGAGACAGTCCCAAAGTCGTCAAAAGTCTTATGTCGAAGTGAGGAGAAGAGATCTTGAATTCAAAGTTAGTAATTAGGGGCTAATTGAAGGTTTCGCTCATGAAAGATGTGGTTTGCCCCCAGTAAAGAGGGAATTGAATTTATGGTTTGTGAGTCTTCATAGGGTGTTGAGGAAGGTTAGTGAGTTTGCATACGAATAGGAAGTGCCTTTGGATACGGATACGGTTCGTCCGGTTCTTCATGTTTCTAGGATTGAGGAGGGGTGTTGGTGATTCAAGTGTTATAGGACTCTTGAGGTTTTGTATGTTGTGATGGATGAGCTGGCCTATGAAGAGGTCCAGTGGAGAAGTTTGGGTAGATATGAGTAAAGGTTGATCTGTGAGTGTGTAGTGTTTGTCAAGGCCCATTGGGAGAATCGTCAAGTCGATAGTATCTTTCGGGGAGCCAAAGTGGGCATGGAGGAGAAATATTCGTACCTCTTACATTCTATTCAAGCTTATGATAACACGTTGAGTCCTTTTATGATTCCAAGTCTTATGTTTCAACCCTTATGTCATTGCGCGCATTCATGTTTATATTGAGAAAGTTCATGGTGATTTTAACACTCATGTTGAGATTTTGAAAATGGGTTTTAAAGTGTGTTGTTGCATTCTTGTTGGGACTGATCTCTTTATGATTACTCTTCTCCTATACGCTTCTTTGACATCCTGGGACGAATGTTCCCGAGGGAGAGATATTGTAACGACTCCAAAAAGTGCCAAAAATGTGCTTCAGAAGTGCTCGAAATCATAATTTTCATATATCTCAAAATTCGTGCGTGATATCAAAAATCCCACTTCATATTTTTGTTCAGGGGGAAAAATTGAGTGGGAAATGGGTCTAACCCCGGCTTTAGAGCAATCGTATCGAAATTTGAAAATCGCAAGTTGCAATTTTCAGTAACTAATGCGTGACACTGGCGCGACGTGCCAGTGCTTTATTTTGGTGCCAGTTTTTAGTTTCGGTCCAAGACTTTTAAGTCTTGGGCCTAAGCCTTCTCACACGAGAAAATGCCTATACTTACCCATATTTTGCCTTCATATCATACAAGACATTCCCCAATACTCACTTATATACTCGGTCTTATATTTTTCTCAAGATTCAAGTGCCAAAACCTTCTCTGGATCTTAAGGAATTCAACCAAGCTTCAAGTCTCCATCTCCAATCTTAATCAAGCTATTCTCCAAAGCTAAGGTATTTGGGTTTCTTTCATGGGTTCCTTTCACCCACAATGCCCAAGCTTCCTTTAACTTAAATTTGCATGATTTAAAGACGATTTACTCATGGGTCTTATTTATTATGAGAATCACTGCACACTATGTTGGGGTTTATGAAATTGTGACTATTTACTATGTCTTGGACTATGAATCTAAGATCTAATGTGAGAATTGATGAAGGGTTTTGATGTATATTGCTTGAGGGTGTTACCAAGTATCTATTAAAGGCTTTACATTCAATTTTCTAGCATGATTTCACTCTTGAATTGTATGATTTTACACTAGCACTACACACCCTCTAAGTTTTTGATAAAATGACTGGTTATAGTTTCTTGAGGAATTGAAGGTCCAATGCATGTCTTATGAGTTGAATGACTATTTGATGATGATAAAATGAATGTATATATATGATATTTCCTATATAGTGCTGGAATGTGATCATGCCCTACTCGGGGGTTGCGTGCCGGGTAACCTTTTCAAAGGGTTCATACCTTCATACCTATCGGGGGGTTTGTACTCCGGTACCATGGGTGGTAGGATACGACTATCCATCAACCTTGTTAGGGGTTTGTACCCATCAACCTATCGGGGGGTTTGTACTACAGCACCACGGGTGGTAGGGTGCGACGATCCACCAACATATCGAGGGTTTGTACTCCGGCACCACGGGTGGTAGGGTATGACGATCCACCAACCTATCGGGGGGTTTGTACTGCGGCACCACAGGTGATAGGGTGCGACGATCCACCAACCTATTGGGGGGTTTGTATTCCGACACCATGGGTAGTAGGGTGCGATGATCCACCAACCTATCTGGGGATTTGTACTCCAGCACCACGGGTGGTAGGGTGTGATGATCCACCAACCTATTGATGGGGTTTGTACCTCAATCACCAACGGTAGTAGGGTGTAACGATCGACCAATAGTATTGGTCTCTTCTTACACATATATTACGTTTATGTAAGCATATTATACTTAAGCATTGATCATACATCTCATATTATTACCATGTTATCTATTGATTATCTCTATGCATTTTGACTATGATGCCTATCCCTCGTTGCATTGCATCCCACATACTTAGAACATTCAAACATACTAATGCATACTCTATGCCTACATGATGTCACCATGTAAGAACCGGAGCACCGTTTGATCATCCTCCTCCTCCACATGGCTAATATAATATCACTCAGGCTAGTTGGTGAGTCCTCCATTCCGGGGACGTTGGCCTATGTTCTTATATTATGTAATTCTACACTCTATATCTATTATATACTTTGACTTTGAGGGTGAGCCCGGGTCTTTGTCTTGACCCCCGCTATTATCAAAGTAGAAGAGGTGTTGTTGGACATGATATCTATCTATGTTATGTGTCTTGACACTCTCTTGTTTCTTGATGGTTATGATAGGGAAGTTTATCCTTAGTCCCAATTTCCCTTGTTTATGCCTATCTCTTATTGTCATTTTAATTGCTTCCACGACCTAGGATGTGTAATGATATGCTATGAGGTTTGCCTGGGGTCCCTCTGGGTTCCTCAGTCGCCGGTCACGTCTAGCCCCTAGGCTTGGGTCGTGACACCTACATATGGACACTTTTCTATGTAAGCATGTTTTACTATACGTATCATTCATGCATGTCATATTACTATATGCTCATTTATTGCCTAAATATGCATTTTGATTATGTTGCCTATCTCTTATTGCAATGCATCCTAAATACTTAGTATATTTAAACTACTAACATATACTCTATGCCTACATGATGTTACCATTTAGGAACCAGAGCTCCACTTGATCATCCTCCTCCTCCACGTGGCTAGTACCATTTCTATCAAAGCGAGTTGGTGAGTCCTCAACTCCGAGGACATACTTCTCTTGATTATGCTATGTATTGACTCCTTTTTATGTTGTCCACTAATGACTATGAGGGTGAGCCTGGTTGCTTGTCTATCATTATCTTTTTGGCGAAAATGACGTTTGCTTGGGCGGAGACGTCATTAGGATGGTTTTAAAGAAGGGCGTCACCGGCACGTGCAAGCTAGGGAGGTGGTGTGCAGGCTAGGACGTGGGGGAGGAATGAGGTTTAATAGAATTAAGAGTGCTTGGAATGATGGATGCGATCATACCAGCACTAATGCATCGGATCCCATCAGAGCTTCGAATTTAAGCGTGCTTGGGCGAGAGTAGTATAGGATGGGTGACCCCCGGGAAGTCCTCATGTTGCATCCCTCTTTTTTTACCGAAATTTCATTGCCTATTCGGTGAATCATTATTTCTTTTTGAGGAAATGACATTTTCTTGGTCCGAGATTGTAACACCCCACACTTTACAATATTGGCACAATTCAAATGAAACATGACATGGTTTGGACAATTGACGCTAAATTTTAAAATTGCTTGAATCTCGTGTTAATGGGCTATATGTGCGTCTAACTCTTAAGAGGTCGAGAGAATACACGTTTTGTGTCGAATTAAGGAGATTACGGCCTTAAATGAAGTAAGAGAATTGAGGTGCTTGTAGGACTTAGAAGCTAG
>JAPFFP010047857.1:0-10138 GCA_026153255.1 Solanum medicagineum
GGGTAGATAAGTAAGCAAGCCTTACCTTCTAGTGACGCATTTTAAAGTCATGCGGTCCTAAACCTAAGGTGGACAATTCACTAGTGGACTAGACCATTACACCATTGTTCAAATTTTGATGGTCATTTTGGTATTTTAACTTCAAAAAATTAGGAGGTATCATATCTCCTGTCATTTGAAGTCTCCCTATTCTTCAATTAATTTAGGGTTCTAAATTGAACTTTAAACCCGTTGAATTGATTCCATCAATGATGTTTCATGTAACTTCTTTTTTCATTTTTTTTCTTGTCTAATAGCACTTACTGTATCTCATTTCCTTATTCGTAATCATATGGATTTTTTGTTATGTTGTGTTAATTACTATTCTTGCTATATTTGTTTTGTATATCTCTTGCTCTATTATATCCTTATAATCGTACTTTTAATACCAAATTTTGTTTGTTCCGATGGTCTATGAGAAATATCCTCTCTACCTTATGAATTTATTGGAAGGTCTGTATACATCTTATTCTTCCAAACTTCATTGTATGGGATTGCAGTGGATATGTTGTTGTAACTTTTATGTTTGAGGTTTTTGTCTAAAGTAATTATTATATTATATTTCCTTATTTATAATCGTATATTTTCTTTGTTATCAGTGTTTATTCCTATCTATTACTCTATTTGCTTTATATCTCTTTTGTTCTCTCATTTCCTTAAAATTAGACATCAGATTCCACTCTTCTTTTGAGCCAATAGTCTATCATAAATAACCGCTATACCTGATAAAGTTAGAGGTAAGATCTACGCACATCATACCCTCTCAAACCCCACTTTGTGGGATTGCATTGGGTATATTATTATTTTAACTTCTAAATATGAGGCAACTCAATTATACAATAAGTGAAACTGATATGCATTTTGTTTATAAGAAGAGGACATACCAAGAAATCTTGCCTGCTTTTCATGTCAATATCATCTACTAATATTTGTTTTCCATCCTGTTGGCTTTGTAAGAGTTATGAATGAATAAATGTAAGACCATGGATTAATGAAGAGCCTAATGACAAATCCAAGATATTGAAGCTCATTGAAATTATTGAATCACCACAGTGCCTTGAAACATCCTGAGAATCTCGGAGCGTCTAGGATAGAATCTTCATGTCTCTTGATTCATGGAATATGTATGAGCCCTTCCCTCCCAAAAAGTGAAGGAGTCATATCTACATATGAAAAGAGAAGAACACCACTTCTTATATCTACATAAGAAGGCATATTTTGATGTCACATGTCTTGATCATGGCAGACTATGCACAAAGATGTTGTGAGAAACATTAAAGTTTCCAATCTTAAAACTTGATAAAGGATGAGCTATGGAATAATGTACATAGGTTTGTTTGTTCAATAGGAAACTATGAATATGTTTTTCCAAGATGCGAAAATGAGTTAACAATCACAATTAGAAATTTTATGAATCAAGAGACATGAGAGTTATATCTTAGTCACTCCAAGATTCTCAGGAACTTTCAAGGATAGGCACTGTGATGATTCACTAATTTTAGTGAGCTTCCATATTATGGATTTGTCATTAGGCTCTTCTTTAATCCATGGTCTTATGTTTAGTCGATCACAATTCTTATAAAGCCAACATGAAGTAAAACATATAGTAATAGATGATATGGACATGAAAAACGGGCAAGATTTCTTGGTGTGTCCTGCACTTTAAAACACAATGAGTATCTATTTCTCTTATCCTATAAGTAGGAATCCACAAACTTGAAAGTTACAACAACAATAACATACCCAATGTAATCCTAAAATGTGGGGACCAGAGAGGATAAGATGTACGTTGACCTTACCCCTACCTTTATGGGCTATAACAGTTATTTCTGACAAACTATCAACTCTAACGAGAAGTGGAATCCGAAGCCTGATTATAAGGAATCAAGAAAAAAAAAGAGATACAAAGAAATTAAATTAGACCAATAGATAGTAATAAGAACCGAACAACAAAGAAAATAGATGATTGCGAATAAGAAAATAAAATGAAGTAATTAAATTTAGACAAGAACCTCAAACTTAAAATTCACAACAACATGCAGAATACAATCCCACAAAATGGGGTCTGGGAGAATAAGATGTACTCTGACCATCCCATACCACTATGGGAATAGAGCGGTTAGTTCCAATAGACCATTAGCACAAACAAAAACTTGAATTAAAAGTACAATTGCAAGGATATAACAGAGCAAAAGGATATGCAAAACAAATAGAGAAAAAATAGTAATTAACATTGAATAACAAAAAAAATATGGTTATGAATAAGGAAATGAAATACAATAATTACTATTAGATAAGAAAATCAATTCAATGGGTTTAAAGTTCAATTTGGAACCCTAGAGTTAACGAAGAATGGGAAGGCTTTAGGTGACAAGAGGAATGACTTCTCCTAGAAGTTAGTAGTTAAATACTAAACTAGCCATGAAAAGTTGAATGAGGGTGTAATGGCCTAGCTCGCCAGATATATTGCCCACTTTAGGCCTAGGATGACATCACATTGAAATGTGTCTGTTACACCCTAGAAGCTTATATGATATGAGAGATTACTTGCATAACACATTGCTCTCAACCTACTTGAAAAATCTGAGGCCAGAATCGTAATCACTATAAAAAATCGAGTGGGACAGTGGTCCTTAGTCGAATTTTAGGCCAATCGAATCAAAGGAATGACTTTCCGGAGTCAAAATCGCAGAAGCAGAAAGGTGGGCAACCACTCTGCGTCGCAGAAATGCCCTAGAATAGGTGAAATGTTTTTTATTTTCATTGAGCCCAGATGATTGTCAGAAGTTTTTATAAAAAAGGAAATAAAATGGACTTCTAGTGCAATGTAGAGTGGGTTCATCTTAGTTCAAATTGATGCAGTTATAATGAGGGGCATTCTAGAGTTTTTTCCACCCCTCCTAAACTTAACCCATGACTGATGTTGGTCGTTTTTTTACCTTAAAAAGGTTCCTAAAGGCCTACCTAAGTTTCTTCATGCATTTTAACTAACGAACTAGGCTAAGGTGTCACGACCCAAAATGGATCGCAACTAAAGAAAGATAAATCAAATGGAAACAAACTCATAAGATATAAGAAATCTCCCAAAAACCAAGATTCATAAGTACAAGAGCATCTAAAACAGAACCCAAGAGTAAATACAACTTTCTTAAAAGCAAATACAACATTGTCTCAAAATCTGATACATAGTTTAAGAGAAAAGAAATAAAAGAGGATCCAAGGATCTACTGCGACTCGAAGTCTGAGCATCACCATTGTGATCTAGATGATAATGATAGCACAGGGATGAAAGGATCAACTACCCTGTCCTGTACCCTACGCACGATCTGCAAGGAGGAAAACAAGCAGGGGTTAGTACACCAAAATGTACCTAGTAGGTTCAACTAATTGGGTAAGAGAAATCAAATAAGTATGTAATAACAAAGAACCCTATACCCTGCATCCAAAAATCTTAGCACCAAAATGATAATACATATATACTATAGTAATGAGCTAAAATGCCCTCAAGAATCGATGATGTCATATGACCACAATAAGAAATATAATGCAGAACAAATCATGCCAAATAACAAGGGTGTTACACCCTTGCCACCTGTCCATGGTCAAGTAATATCAGTATGCCATATTCTTGCCACCTGCCCGTGGTCAAGTAATAATATGATACCAAGTCCTGGCCACCTACTCTTAGTTAAGATATGAGAAGCATGAGTCTCACCCTTGCCTCTTGCCCTGGTCGAGGGGGTGGTCCCAATATGAATCATAATGCATTTGCCTCTTATTCCACTCAAGGGCGTCACAAGCCACACACACATGATATAAATCAACAGCATAACTCAAATGTGCGTTTAGACATGTAATTAACATTACAGCCGGGATACTAAGGCTTGAATCTGATACAGATCATATGCACCCAAGGGATAATATCAAGTATCACAGCTAATGCCCAAACTATCATCATATTTTTTATCATCATATTATATCAATAATCGAGAATGTCAACCATATCAGACCTAACTCATCGTAAATATGCTAGAATGTCAATATTATGGACCTAACCCATTTCAAATATACAAATAAAACAATGATACCGATCTTATCTCGACCCAACAATACAAGTAAAACATTAATGTCGGACCCTACTCATCCCAACTAGTCTCACAAGTCTCATTTAGTCAAATTCTATCTTAAATACACATCAACTCGTCATAATTTGACTCAATTCATCAACATGATCAAGATTATACCACAATTCGGCTCAGCCGGGACTACATTCCATCATCATTTCAATCACAACAACTCAATTGCACAATTATCCATCTAAATCTCATAATTATCACATGACAAGAATCAATATCTCACATCTAGTCCCAAAAGGTTAGTCGAACCTACTTCGAGGCCGAAGCCACACTCAGACAAGATATTAATCAACTTGAGCATCCAAATGATCCCTAGATCACTAAAATATTATCAAAATCAAATACTATGCATCAAGAGGTGCATTTTGATATGCATATAGGCATGGTTTAGGCTTAGAGGGAAATGGTCACAATTAGGGCTAAATTTTGAAGTTTCTAAATCTAAAAATTGACTTTCAAATTGGATTCTACACGAAATATGGAGTTCATATGAAAATCTCACTAAAAATGAGTTCAAATCGATGCAGAAATCCCCATTTAAAGTTTCCAAATCATAGATCGAAAATCCCCCATTTTGGATATTCAAAATCATGAAATTCAAGTCAAAATCAAGATAAAACCCATGGAATTTAATCAAAACAATGTTAGAATCACTTACCAAAAATATTTCTCTGAAAACCCTCTTCAAAAATCGTCTCCCAAAGCTTGAAATATTGAAAATGGAGTGAAAATAGGGTTTTTACGTCTTTAAAAATAACACGGTAAAAATGTACTCTACGAAGGCGAACCCTTATCTTCAATCGTAGAGCTCAAAAGTGCACATACCTCTGCAAAGGTGGAGTAAAAATTTGGGTTGCACCAGATACCCCGCACCAGCCAATGCCGAAACTCAAAATAGACCCCCAGAACTCATTTGGGCTCAGAATTTTCACAAAATTTATATATATACATAATAGAAACAATAATCCGGACTCATTGGAATCATCAGAGTTTGATTCCAAGGTCTCCATGACACGTTTACCAATGCAAGTAAAAAAAACTAGTTAAAAGCTCAAAAGAGCAAAATTACCCTCGAAAACTCCAAAAATTATGATGAGACTATTTTTAGCGTTAACCATCCGGAACTATTGGAATTGTCAGAATTCGGATCTGAGCTTCTTGAAACGATCCCAAAAAGTTCCTAAAAATGTGCCTCGAAAATGCCCATAATTGTAATTTCCATATATCTCAAAATTCATATGTGATATCGAAAAGTTGACTTCATATTCATGATCGGGGGGAAAAATTGAGTGAGAAATAGGTCTAATCTCGGTTTTAGAGCAACCGTATCAAAATTTGATTTTCCAAAAGTTGGGATTTCCAGAGACGATCTCCGCTGTTTCCACCCAAGCCTAGGGCCTAGACGTGACACGGTGAATGGGGAATTCGAAGGGAACCCAAACAAGCCTCTTAACATATCATTACACATCATTGGTCACAGAAACAATTAAACAACATCATTGAATTAGAAATAGGGGCAAAGGACTAAAGGAAAGCTTTCATAACATAAACATCAAACAAGAGAGTCAAGGCTCACGACATAAATACATAACATGTCCAACAACACCTCTAAACATGGAACTTAGTGGAGTCCAAGGCATACAATCGGGCTCACCCTCATAGATATTAATAAACATACATCAAGAAAAGAGAGTCTTAATACATAGCATAAGAGTATAGTCGTTGTCCTCGGAATGGAGGACTCATCAACTAGTTTGAGATAGATCGTACTAGCCTCGTGGAGGAGGATGATCAATTGGGACTCTGGTTCCTACATGGTAATATCATGTAGGTATAGAGGATGCGTTAGTATGTTTGAATGTACTAAGTCTGTAGGATGCAATGCAACGAGTGATAAGCACCATAAACAAAATGCATAGCATAGGCAATGAATAAGCATATAGCAATATGACATGTATGAACGATGCTTGAAGTAAAATCATGCTTATATAAAACATAATAAATGTGTAAGGAGAGACTGTTATTAGTGAATATCCAAGGCCTACCACCTCTTTGGAGAGGCGAATGAGGTGCAAACCCCTCAATATGGTCGATGAGGTTCAAACCCCTCAACATGGTTGATGAGGTACAAATCCTTCAACATGGTTATCAAGGTACAAACTTCTCGACATGGTTACTGTCCTGCATGCGATTTACCAATCATAGTTATGTTACCTAGGGTAATCGAGTCAACCAACCATGGGGAACACAAATTGCCAAGTTTTTCCCAAAATTGAGTATTTCCCCAAATTTTAATTAGTGTTCATTTTAAGTTGTTCATTGAATCACAACAAACCCCCTATCTAGATATTGTAGTTATAGATACTAGGAATGATTAGTAGTGAAATCTTATAGTCAAGCCCTGTATTCCCTGTGGATTCGAACCTAACCCCGGTTAGGTTAATTATTGATAGCGACCGCTTTCTTATTGGAGAGTGACGATCATAAAAAATTTATGGCGCCGTTACCGGGGAATACAGCTAGGTTTGATTTGATTTCACTATTAGTTAATTCTAGTATTAATTTCAAGAGTCTATTGTACTTTTTGTTTTGTTTTGTGTTTAATTCTTTTGCAGGGTATACTAGGTTGTATGCCCAACAAAAGGAGCCAAGGCAATTCCTTAGCCCCACTAAATTTGGAGATCCATCGACTGCCAAGAAGGATGGCTCGAGTGAATGAGGACATTGAGGTTGAGGAGGATATGCATGCAAATGAGGAAGAATTAAGAAGAGAGGAGAATCCACCACCAAGGGTTAACCGGCCAAAACTTAGAGATTTCAATGCAAATGCTTACGCATATAATCAATATCGATTAAACCCTATGGTGATAGATATTACCTGTTCTATAGTACTGCCCCCTCTACCAGCAGATGCTAAGTTGCGGTATCAAGTGGATTGTTCCGGATGCTCCAAAATCGTGGCCTATTCACAGGGTTATCGCCAGAGGATCCCCACCGTTATCTCCAAAATGTCATCTTCATGTGCAAAAGTGTCATGGGGACACAAAATATTTCTATTGATGCTGTTGGATTGAGGGTGTTCCCATTGTCACTGACTGGCAATGCAGCGCTATAGTTGTCTGAACTTCCTCTGGGTACCATCACGAGTTGGGCTGAGCTGCAATGTTCCTAGAAATATATTTCCCAAGGTCGAAGAAGCTGAAGCTTAATAACCAAATTAATAACTTCAAGCAATTACCTGGAGACTTTCTTAACACTACATAGGAGAGATTCACCAAATTCTTGAGAATGGTCCCTGACCACAAAATTGTTGATGATGCTTTGGTCGAGATCTTCTATAGGGCACTTGATGATAATAGTAAAGCTTGCGCCAACACGATCAAGGGGGGTGTTTTCCTTGATCAATCGTTTGAGCTAGTGGTAGAAAGAATTGAGAAAGTGGTGAAAACCAACAGAGCATGGGGTCAGAATGAGCATGGTAATACAAAGAGTTCTTGTGCGGTTACCACAAATAGTGAGCAAGCAAAAGTGAATGAAGAGATTATGGAGCAACTTGCTCAACTCCGTACGAGCATGGATTTGGTTTTGAAGCAAAACCAAGCTAGTGTGAAGGCAATAGCTCACCAGCCCCCAATTACTCCGGTACATGATGATCAATTCTTTGATAAGGATGCCTGTTATGTAAGCAACCAGGCGGCGGGTTTCCGGAACAACTCCCAAGGGTCCAACTCGGACTATTGGAGGCAAGGTTCCAGGAATCAAAGTCGAAACTTCAACTGCGATGGGATGTATAGAGATAATAAGGGTTGATATTATGAGAGAGAGACATAGAGTGCCAAATGTAAAATAGGGTAGAACAGAAGGCTACAGAAGCGGTCCTCATGTTCCATCACACAATCGTGATGTCGGATCAAGCAATTCTAGGATTGAAGATATGTTTGACAAGTTGTTGAAGCGAGCAGACCATCAAAATGAGACTCTCAAGGGAATGAAAGCAGATATCTCTAGTATTAATCAAAAGACAGTCTCATTCAGTGGAAATCAAGCAACTTGAACAATAGTTTGGGCAAGTGTCTTCATAATTGAATCAACGCCAAAAGGGCACCCTACCAAGCAATACAGTTCAGAATCTGAAAAATGAAGGGCAATGCATGGCGATGATGACTCAGAGTGGCAAGAGCACAATAGATCCCCCTATGCCGATTATCGTGGATGAAGTCATCGAGAAGGGTTTTGGTGGTGAAGTAGAAGCCGAGAGAGAAGATCCGAAGGGTGTTGGGATGCAAGAAGAAGAGATAAGGGAGCACGACAAAGTAAAATCCATCCCAAAACCTCCTCCTCTATTCCCTCAAAGGCTCAAAAAGAAGGGAGAGGAGGGTAAATTCAAACACTTCCTCTCAATGTTGAGGCAACTCTCCATCAACATCCCTCTCCTAGAAGCATTGGAGAAAATGCGGATATGCTAAATATATGAAAGATTTAGTCACCAAGAAACACACTTTGAGACAAGAGTTCTTTCTTGCTCAAAAGCGGGAGGACCCCGGGGCATTCACCAACCCTGCACTATTGGCGACGTTGAATTTGCACGAGTATTATGCAACTTAGGAGCAAGCATCAAATTAATGCCTCTTGCAGTGTTCAAAAAGACCTTGGTACTCCTACCCCAACACGAATGAGGTTGCTTATGGTAGATCGAACCATTAAAAAGCCAGAGGGAATCCTTTTAGACGTGCTTGTTAAAGTCGATAAGTTCATCTTTCTGGCAAATTTTGTGATCCTCGATTCCGAAGTTGATTTTGAGGTACCCATCATTTTGGGGAGACATTTTCTGGCCACTGGGAGAGCACTAGTGGATATGGATTCAGGTCACTGTGGTTCAAGGTTAATGATGCGGAAGTTGTGTTCGATATTCACCAATACATGAAACACCCAAATGAATGCAAGAGTGAGGTGTGGACACTCAATGATAGTTGACAAAGGAAGATGACAAAGTCGGGCCACGATGTTAAACAATGCAATTCTTGGTAGGCAACCCAAGCATTTTGCTAATTATTTGTTTGTTTGAGACTTAGAGTAGTAGTAGTAGTTAGATTTAAAGTTAGAGACAATGATGCAATTGTAATAATTTTGAGGATTTCTGTGCTTTGAGGCTTAGTTTGCAGGTAAAAAGGGGAAGAACTAAAGATCTGAAAAAAATTGGACTTGGAGTAGCTCCTACGATCAGGCCTATGAGTTGTAGTCTTCACTATAACATGTAGTCATACCTCGTAGGGGGAAACAATGAGCATTTGAAATTGGCACATATGCTACAAGCCAACCTTGTGATTCGTAGGATGTCTTACGAGTCGTAAGAGGGGTTCGTAGTGCCGGGTATGATTTCTGATTTTTTGCTAAGTGTTGGATAAGGTACGAGACTGGGACCTAGGAGCCGTAGGATGACCTACGACATGTAGTTGGGGTCTCGTAGCCCCGATCTGAGGCATTCTAAAGCCTGACCTAGTTTGTTATAAAAGTGAGTTAAAATAATCTTTGACCCCAATTTCCCCATTTTCTAACCCTAAACACGACGGAAAACCATTTCCTATCCCGTAAATCCATCTCCGACCAAAACTCCCAGCTGTCCACGTCATTTTCTGGCGAAGATTCTGACGAAGGGTACCAAACCCTAGGTTTTTGACGCGAAAATCATCTCTCCTTCTTTCGGTTCATTTTTAACTCAATTGGTAAGCTTTTTGATTTCATTTTTTTATTATTATTGATAAGCTTGTTCCCTACGTGAGTATAAGTTTGGTTTGATCATGCTTAAATATGCCATACATCGGTTTGTTGAGCTAAGCTTGTAATCTAGGATTTATTGGCTTTCAAAATGATTGAGTTGTTGATTGAGCCCTGTTGAGAGTTTTGAATGGATAGTTATGAGTATGAAACTGATAAATTTTTGGTTTGAGTCACATTATTGCTGC
>JAPFFP010047858.1:0-10137 GCA_026153255.1 Solanum medicagineum
TGGACCGATGAGTGTGAGAGGAGCTTCCAAACCTTGAAAGATAAGCTTGTGTCCGCTCCTATATTGTCACTACCAGAGGGCTAAAGGGGTTTGTTGTGTATTGTGATGCTTCTAAAGTTGGTTTGGGTTGTGTTCTAATGCAAAATAGCAAGTTGATAGCCTATGCTTCTAGACAACTCAAAGTCCATTAAAATAATTATCCAACTCATGACCTAGAATTGGCCATTGTGGTGTTTGCTTTGAAAGTTTAGCGTCATTATTTGTATGGAGTGCACGTTGATGTGTTTACCAATCATAAGAGCCTCCAATATGTGTTCAGTCAAAAAGATCTTAACTTGAGGCAAAGAAGGTGGTTAAAACTTCTTAAAGACTATGATATGAGTGTGCATTATCATCCTAGTAAGGCTAATGTTGTGATGGATGCTTTGCATAGGGTGTCTATGGGTAGCCTAGCTCATACTGATAGTGGTGATAAAGAGGCGGCTAAGGAGGTGCATCGGTTGGCTAGAGTGGGGGTTAGGTCGAAAGAGATTGATAATGGTGTTATTGTTGTTGATGATAGTTCTAAATCTTCCTTGGTTGATGAGGTGAAAGAAAAGCAAGACCTTGAACCCTCCTTGTTAGAGTTGAAGGCTTTGGTTAGTGATGCGAAGGTGGAGGTTTTCTCCCATGGGGGAGATGGTGCCCTTAGGTACCAAGGTAGGTTGTGTGTGCCTTGTGTTGATGGTTTGAAGGGCAAATCCTTAATGAGGCCCATAATCCTTCTTATTCTATTCACCTCGGGTCTACCAAATTGTATAGAGACTTGAGGTATGTGTATTGGTGGGGAGGCATGAAGAGGGACATTACCAAATTTGTTTCCCGTTATCATAGTTGTCAACAAGTCAAGGACGAGCATCAAAGGTCGGGTGGCCTAACCCAAGACATAGAAATTCCTACTTGGAAGTGGGAAGAGATTAATATGGATTTTGTGGTTGGGTTGCCCAAGACTAGAAAGGGTTTTGATTTCATTTAGGTTGTGGTTGATAGATGACAAAATCAGCCCATTTTCTACCGATAAAGACCACATATGGGGCTGAAGATTATGCTAGGTTGTACATTCATGACTTGCTAAGGTTACATGGGGTTCCTTTGTCCATCATATCGGATCATGGTGCTCAATTTACTTCACACTTTTTGAGGTCCTTCCAAAGAGGTTTTGGTACAAGAGTTAAACTTACTATGGCCTTTCACTCTCAAATGGATGGCCAATCCGAAAGAACTATCCAAACACTTGAGGATATTCTTAGAGTTTGTGTAATGGAGCTTAAGAGTAGTTGGGATGATATTCCTCCATTGATTGAGTTTGCCTATAACAATAGCTATCATTCTAGCATCGATATGGCTCCTTTTGAGGCTCTATATAGTAGGCGTTATAGATCACTAGTTGGGTGGTTTGAGGTTGGTAAGGTAGCTTTGTTGGGATCGGATCTCGTTATGGAGGCTCTTGAGAAGGTAAGATGATTAGAGAAAGGTTGAAGATGGCCTAAAGTCATCAAAAGTCTTATGCCGATGAGAGGAGAAGGGATCTTGAATTTAAAGTTGGTAATTGATTTTATTTGAAGGTGTCACCATGAAGGGTGTGGTTCGTTTTGGTAAGAAGGGCAAGTTGAGCCCAAGATATGTGGGTCCTTATAGGGTAATGAGGAGAATTGGCAAGGTAGCTTATGAGTTGGAATTTCCTAGTGAGATGGATTTGTTTTATCTAGTCTTTCATGTATCCATGTTGAGGAAATGTGTGGGAGACCCTAATGCTATTGTGCCTCTTGATGTTATGGGTGTTGTTGAAGACAATTTGACCTATAAAGAGGTTTCGGTTCAGATTTTGGATAGACAAATAAAGAGATTGAGGAACAAGGATGTGTCTTCCGTTAAGGTCCTTTGGAGAAATCAACTAATAGAGTAGATCACAGACTTTGTCCTGCAGAGATCGAGAGATGAAGAGGAGCAGAGGAGAGCTCTAGAGCTTGAGAGATTGCACGAAGTTGCCTTATCTAGCACAGCTGTAGCCCAGACTACTCCGGAGAAGGGAGCCACTCATGACCAGACAGATGCCAGTGCATGAGCACCTTTTGATGTTTGCTATTTTTGACCCCCTATTTTTATTATTGTTTTGTTATGTACATTTGAAGACAAAGTACACTTTTTTTGGTGGGGTATAGGTAGTTATAGACTAGGGTGAAGTTTGAGTAGCCATTAGTTCATAACTATCTTAGTTGTTGATATCTCAAGGTTTTCTTGTCGTGTTTTTTTACCTTGTGGATTATTTTTATTTTGATGTTAAATTGGCATGCTTTAGGTGTTTGGATAATTTTTTTGATGTATGGTGATTAAACTTTTGGCAAGTACAACATTTTGAATGATTTTATCAAATGCTTTTGGAAAATTGGTACCCACAAAAATTTTTGTGATTTGTAGTTATTTTTGGCAATCTTGCATGTATGAATGGTTTGGCAATGTTTGTTCTGACTAAGTCAAGGCAATTTGATTCTTGAAGCATGATCTATGAGTCTATGTTGGTATGTATGCAATGCCATGTGTGTGTGAGCTGAATTTTGTTGTGTTCATGCATTGTTTACTAATTCAGAACTTGCCTTGTTACTCTGAGTTGGACCAAAGACTACGTGGAATAGGAAGGGATCTTAGGCCATTGTTCTTTAATTTAGTCCACTCTTACCTAAATAACGTACCAAAAAAATGAAAGAGTTTACCCCTTGTTCCAAATGTTTGAGCCTTACATGTACCTTTTCTTTCTTAATACCTAGCTAGCGTAACTTTATCTAGTGAACTATCTTGATATTGGCCCTGGTCTATCCTTGAACATTGTGAACCTTAATTGAGACAAAAAGACTAAGTTGAGGGTGGCTACCAAAAGTGGCCCTGGTTTAGGGAGTGGATATTATGTACTTCACCTCAGGCTAAAAGCCTAAGTTGAGGGTGGCCTATATTGTGGTATAATAGCAAAAATGAGGGATTAGTTGGGAATAGAGTAAAGAATGGAAAGTCATGTACAGGGTAAGAGAGAAAGAGGAAAAGATTCCTTATAATTAGTGAAAAAGAAAAATGAGTTTCAAAATAAGGCACAAGCTGAAAAAAATGAAGAGAAAGTACCCGAAAAAGCTTGAAAATGAAGAACAAGGAAGACCAAAGTGGGAATGGTTGAGTTGGCAAGGTAAAATTATTGAAAAGCATGGTTCAAGGTTAGCCTTTAATCACAAATAGCCCAAAATATCATACCAAAGCCACATGAACCTATGTTACAAGCCTATGAAGTCCTAAAGTGATCCTAGTTCAATTAGTCAACAGTTCGGGTTATGAGTATATGGGCAAGCTTATGGTATTGGTCATAATTCATGAATCTTATTTGTGAGAGTGAGTATGCTTGCACAATCACTTGAACAACTTTTAAGGCATATTGAGTGAAAAGGGGGACTTCTTTTCTGTGAGGGAAGTTGCATTTCATGATTTGCATTTGACATGTTTAGTGAATGTGAATTGTTCATACTCCTTAACTTGTCATAGTTGGATTGCCAAATGCATCAATATGTTGTGGTTTGCTTAGTAGCTACATGATCATGTTTTGAAAATGCTAGTATGGGTACTTGAGTTGAAATTGAGTAAGGTATATGCCAGTAGGATGATTGTTATGTATTGCTCACTATCTATCTAGATTGAGTCATTGCTTGAGCCCAAGCAGCAATTCTAAGTTGAGGGTTTTGATGTTCTATCAAAATACAGCACAGTTGGTGCCTAAAACAAGGGATTTGGCATGTTCTTAATACGACTTTTTATGATTTTTATGTGTTTTGTGTTTATTTTTGCAGAAAATATAGGTTGGTCTGATTTTGGGGAAGAGTAAAAGATCTTTTTTGAATTTGAGGATCTACGAGACCCACTACGAGTTGTAGCCCAAGCTGCGAGTCATAGGGGATGATCGTAGTGATTAACAGTTTCCAAAATCAAAATTTGAGAAATTGAACTTCAGTCATATGTGCCCAGGGTACGGGTCGTAGTCCTCACTACGACTCGTAGAAGGGGGCCTCGTAGTGATTAAAAGTGTTGATTGAAATTGGACCAAGAAATACAGGGGTGGACTACGAGAAGGCACTATGAGTCGTAGAACAGACTACGACTCGTAAAGGTGGATCGTAACAGTGAAGACCAAAATGCCAAGTATTAATAACGAAAGCCCGATTGCGGCTCGTAGGTCACCCCATGAGCCGTAACTACGAGTCGTAACATCTGCCGATCTAGATTTTTAAATTATTTTAAGGATCATTTTATGAATATTATAAATAGTATATGTTAGGGTTTTTTGAGAAAAATGAGAGTTTACATAGAATTTTTAGAGAAATTTTAGAGAGAGAAGCTCTTAGAATATTGTAGGGTTTTAGACTAAGGTTTCAATTTTGGAGGCTCACTTTGGAGATTTGGAATCTCTTGTAAATCAATTTCATCATTCAAGCTTGTGATTCTAAAAAGGGTTTCCTTGTTCTTCATTATTCTTGGGTAATTTCTCAACTATGTTTGTTTCATTCGTTGTTTGTTTTCTTGCCCAAGTCATGAGTAGCTAAACCTCCACAACTTGGGTGTTGTGGGAACCATGAGTAGCTAACTTAATAACCCTAATTATTAGCACCTCTTGAGTTGGGTATTTGCATGTATTATCCATTTTCCTTCGTTTTGTTTGTTGTTTATTGGTGGCCAACATTAAACCGTGCCTAGTGTCATGATCCCGACCAAGGTAGTGATGAATAGGAAAAGGATTTGAGTGACAGAATTCGATTGATGTGCTCTTGTCTAATCAACCATACCCGACCAAGAAGAGGTTGACTGGGACAATAGCTAACGGTTAGTTGGCACACTATGGTAGTCGGCCAAGTGCCACAGTGAAATTCGACATCCACCTTTGCCCAAGGATCGGAAGAACTTAAGTTACAGTCCTACATGCAATGCTCTAATTTAGGTTGTATTATCCAGGGTGTTTGAGTTAGTGAATTATGGGAAACACAATTTTCCAAGTTGCTCTCCAATCTCTTCGCTTTGTTAGTATAAGTTTAGTTTCTTATAATCATTTCACCCCCCCCCCCTTTTTAATTGGGAATAGAGTTAATTGATCTTTGAAATGATTGTTGGTGAATCAATGCGGCAAAACCCCGTATCCCCTTGGGATTAGACCCTAACCTATGATTTGGTTTTATATTTGACAACAATTGCTTTATCCTTAAAGTGAGGGGCATTGTTTAAGAGTGATCAACCCCAAACAAGCCTCTTAAGAATACATGATACATCCTTGGTTGCGGAAGCTTAATCAAACAACAAACACATAAATTCTAGGGGAAAAAAGACTTTGGAATCAAAGATATGAAGATGTCATAGGGAAGAGGAATAGCATGATCACATAACAAATAATATCCAAGGGGCGGGTAAGTATGACTCATGCTATGGGCAGAAATAAGGACCTTGGACTTCCATCTCAACAATACAACAAGCATCAACACATTGAAGGGAATAAGGGATACGAGAAGTCTTCAATAATCACATAAATAATAAGACAATCGAGCTCATAACATACAAATCAGTATCCAATAACACCTTTAATACAAATGTAACAGGGCCAAGATACCTCCCAGGCTCACCCACAAAGATATATCCATAATAGACAAGTCTTAATAAAGCATGAATTGTCCCACGAAATAGAGGACTCACCAATAACAAATCTTCAATCAGACTGCTTAGCCACGTGGAGGGGGAGGATGAATAGGAGCTTTGGTCCCTACATGGTTAGATCATGTAGGCAAAAAGTATGTGTTAATACTTGGAATGTACTATGTATGCGGGGTGAAATGCAACAAAGAATATAAGTCATAATTAAATAATATGGATAATCATAACCAAAGGATAAAAGCTCAATATGACATGAATGCTCAATTCCTTAGTCAAAAAATATGCATGAGGAATCATCAATTCACATAACATATCATACATAGATAGGAAAGGACCATAACCGACATTTAAGACCAAGCGAACTACTACTTGGAATCTCGATGTTCACTCCACACCAGACTAGGAGTGGTCTACTTTGTCAAGGTAAACAAAACTCTCACCTTACGGGAACTCCCCCATTTCGGAAAGTGTTTCATAAACACCTTATAGGACACCACCGTTTTTGGTTAACACATGATAGGAACCTTACAGGAACACCACCCTTTTCGATATTTAATTAACATGTGTTATACAGGAACACCACCCTTTTTGGTCAATCATGCAACTTAGGCCATATGGATCCATTAGCTCATTCACAAGCCTATGGTGGCAACATATTATGGGACAATGGTTATCTACAAAGGTCCTCTAGGTGCTAGCTCACAATCCCAAGGAATACTCAAATCATACTTATAGTCATAATATGCAAAGCATCATAATATTTTCATAGAGTAGTTCTTCAAAACCAAAGTTTCATAATAACAAGATATGGCCTCATATCATTTCATAATTTTCACAGTATTCTCATATCTCATACCATGCATAATAGCGCTTCACATTCATAACATTCATAATTTACATGTCTTGCCATTAGGCTTTCATCAACATAAGAAGCTTGGTAAACAACTTTAATTAAACATGGTGGGTATGTATATATACTCAAAATCGTGTGGAAGTCACGGTTTAGGACATGATAAGAGTAAACAAAGTCCTGTTTGAAATCATTCAATGTAACCCACTATAACAAGGTAAATCTTAGTTGCAGCTCCCTTAACCCTCATAAAAATCCATAATTTTCATGTGACTTTTCAATGCAATATAGAGTACAAAGGTAGAACACCATAATTTATTTGGTAGTATCATCACATAAATGAGTTCATAAAATTTCCATAATTTTAAAATAGATGAGAAAGAGGACTGGTTGAGCTTTGTGGAGGAAAGGTCTCCATAAATCAATATCCACAATGGTATTATTGGGGATGAAAATCTTATTGAAGTGTGTAGGAAATTTTAAACCCCTAGCTTGGTCTCTTCTCTTGAAAGCATATAAGAACTTGAGAGTATTTTGGGATGGATTTAGACTTGGGATATTTGAGAATGAGTTGAAATGGAGTAGCTTAGGGTTGTTATAAGGCTGAAAAAGTGTCATTTGGGGGTTAAAATGATGTGGTATAGGCATATAATATTAGGAGAGGTTGTCACAACCCAAGCCTAGGGCCTAGACGTGACACAGTGAATGGCGAACCCAAAGTAACCTCAAACAAGCCTCTTAACTTGTCATTACACATCGTTTGTCACGGAAGCATATAAAAACATTAAAGAGCAAAAATAGGGATAAAGGGACTAAGGGAAAAGCTTGCACAATATCGTAGTCAAGAGACAAGAGTCAAACTCATATCATAGATACATAACATGTCCAACAACTACCTCTACTGCATAGATAAGAGTGAGGGCCAAGACAAAACAACCGGGCTCACCCTCATAGTCAAAATAGATAATAAAGAAGAATGTATCAGCACATAATAGGAGAAACATAGGTTGAGGTCCCCGAAGTGAAGGACTCACCAACTAGCTTGAATAGCACCAAACTAGCCACGTGGAGGAGGATGGTGATCGACTTGGGCACCGATTCCTACATGGTGACATCATGTAGGCTTAGAGTATGTGTTAGTACATTTGAATGTACTAAGTAGTAGGATGCAATGCAACAATAGATAGGCATCATAATCAAAATATATAATATTAAGCAATTGGCATAATATACAAAATGACATGTATGATCAATGCTTAAGTAAAACTTGCTTAAGTAACTCATGCTCATATAAAATATCATATGTGTAGAATAGACCAAGCTAGTAATTCAAGGTACAAACCCCTTGGTGGTTGTATGGTATAAACCCCTCACATGGTTAATGATAATCACACCTTACCAACAGAGTGGCGAAGTACAAACCTCTCACATGGTTGATGAGTACAAACCCCCAACATGGGTACCCGAGCTCTTGTCCCCTCTGATCGGATATAGTCTAATGCAACACTTTATATAGAGTATATCATATACATAAGCTCATTTCATCATCATATAGTCATTCATATCATATCTCAAGCTTTGGACCTTCAACTCTTCAAGAAACCACATCTGCACATTTTATCAAACACTTAGAGAGGGTGAAATGGTAGTATAAAACCATGCAAATTGAAGATAAAATCATGCAAGAAAATCTATTGTAAAACCATAAATCAACACCTTGCAACACCCTCAAGACATATACATCAAATCCCCTCATCAAGTCTTACAATGGATCTAAGAATTATAGCTCAAAACATAGCAAAACAGTCACAACTTTACAAAGCTTTAACATAGTGTGCAGTGAATTTCATAATAATCAAGACCCATTTGTAAATCAACTTTAAATCATACAATTTGAGTAAAAGGAGGATTGGGTATCATGGGTGAAAGGAACCCATGAAAGAAATCCATACACCTTACCTTAGAGATGAACTTGGTGAAGATTGGAGATGGAGGCTTGAAGCTTGGAGAAGAACCTTGAAGAAGAACCTTAGCTTGGGGTGAGGGTTTGGGACTTGAATTTGGGAGTGAAAATATGGCTAAGTGATTTGAGTGAGCATTGGGGAATGTTTAGGATGATATGATAGTGAAATAAGGCTAAGTACAGGTAAAAACACGTTAGGGAACACTTAGGACCAAGACCCCAAAGCCTTAGACCTAGATAGAAATCACTAGCAGCGAAATACACAGGTCCGCGACGCGGACCTATCGTGGGGGACAAATTAACACATGTCTGCAACAACTGTGCGTCGTGATGTTGTCGCGGATAATCTCTAGAAATTGAAATTTTGGAAATTTCAAATTGTGATTTGATTGCTCTAAAATCGGGGTTAGACCCTTTTCCCCCTAATTTTGACCCCCTGAACAATAATCTTCGAAATAGCAAACGGATTTTGAGATATATGGAATTTAAAATTCTGGGCATTCCGAGGAACATTTTTAGGCACTTTTTGGGGTTGTTTCAATATCTTCCCCTTGGGAACATTCATCCCCAAATGCAAAACAGACGTACAAGACAAGAATGATCACAAACAAACCAGCCCCAACAAAAATGCAACATTACATTTAAAACACCATTTCCAAAATTATAACATAAGTGTAAAATCATCATAAGTTGTCAACTTAAACATGAATGCATATGAATGACATAGGGGCTGAAACATAAGAGTTGAAATCACATATGGGACTTAGAATTAGTACCTTAGGATTGAGTGGAGTGGAAAAGATAAGGATACCATTTTTGCATGTCCGCTTCGGCCTCCCAAGTAGCACTTTTGATTTGTTGGTTCCACCAAAGGACCTTAATGGATGTCACCTCCTTGTTCCTCAATCTCTTCACTTTCCTATCTAGGATCTAAATTGGAACCTCCTTATAAGCCAAGTTATCCTCAATAACATCCACAACATCAAGAGGCACAATAGCATTAGGATCACCAACACATTTTCTCAGCATAGAGACCTGGAACACCGGATGAATCAAATTCATTTCACATGGCAACTTCAAATCATAAGCTACTGCTCCAACCCTCTTTATCACTTCATAGCGACCCACATACCCTGGACTCAACTTTCCCTTTTTACCAAAACGGACTACATCTTTCATTGGAGAAACCTTCAAATAAACCTAATCACCCACTTTAAATTCAAGGTCTCTTCTTCTCACATCGGTATAAGATTTTTTATGACTTCAGGCTGTTCTCAACCTTTCCCTAATCATCCTAACCTTCTCAAGAGCCTCCATAACCAAATCCAGTCCCAATAAAGCCACCTCTCCAACCTCAAACCAATCAACCGGTGATCTACAACGTCTCCCATAAAGAGCCTTAAAAGGAGCCATACCGATGCTAGAGTGATAGCTATTGTTGCATGCGAATTATATCAAAGGAAGATGGACACCTCAACTACCCCTAAACTCTAATACACGTACAAGACCAGAATGATCACAAACAAACCATCCCCAACAAAAATGCAACATTACATTTAAAACACCATTTCCAAAACTATAACATAAGTGTAAAATCATCATAACTTTTCAACTTAAA
>JAPFFP010047859.1:0-55634 GCA_026153255.1 Solanum medicagineum
TGGTCTGGTCTGGCAAGAACGGGGATTGAGTTTAAGATTTATGAGTCCTTGTAGAGTGTTGAGGAGGATAGGTGAGGTTGTACGTGAATGGGGATTTCCTATGATATTGATTTCAGTTCTTCTTGTTCCTAGATTGAGGGGATGCGTTAGTGGCTCTAGTGCTATAGAACTCTTTGAGGTTGTGGGTGTTGCGGAGGATAAGTCATCTTGTGAGATGATCTTGGTGGAGATATGGGATGGATGGACGGAAAAAGTTAATCAATGAGGATGTAGTATTCGTCAAGGCCCTTTGGAAGAATCGCCAAGTCAATAATGTCTCGAAGAGCCGGAGCGGGCATAGAGAAGCAATATCTGTACCTCTTTCATTCTATTCAAGCTTGTCCTAACATGTCAAGTCATTTTTCTTTTATGATTCCAAAACTTATGTTCCAACCCTATGTCATTTGCACGCATTCATGTTTATGTTGACAAGTTCATGATGATGTTTTGAAAATGATGTTTTAGGTATGTTGTTGCATTCGTGTTGGGGCTGATTTCTTCATGATTACTCTTCTTATGTATGTTCCTTTGACATTGGGAGACGAATGTTCCCAAGGAGGAGATGTTGAAATGTACCCAAAAAGTGCCCGAAAATGTGCCTCGCAAGTACCTAGAATCGTAATTTCCGTATGTCTCAAAATCCATGTGTGGTATCAAAACTCCAACTTTATATTCTTGTTTAGGGGATATATTGAGTGGGAAATGAGTCTAACCCGATTTAAGAGCAACCATAGCAGAATTTCAAAACCGCAAAAGTGCGATTTTTTGAGAGCTAGCGTGCCCCAGGCACGACGCGCCAAGGGCGCGCAGTGTGTATTTGTGCTTAGTTATTTATTGCTCCGTCCAAGACTTTTGGGTCTTGGGCTTCATCCTTACCATGCATGAAAGTACTTATACTTAGTCATATTTCACCTTCATATCATACAAGATATTCCGTAATACTCTCTCAAACCCTTGGACAAATATTTCTCTCAAAATTCAAGTGTCCAAATGTCTTCCGAATTTTAAGGAATTAATCCAAGCTTCAAGTCTCCATCCACATCTTCATCAAGAAATTCTCCTAAGTCAAGGTATGTGGGTTTCAACCAATGGGTTATTTCCCCAATGGTGCCCAAGTTTCCTTTTTACCTAAATTGCATGATTTCAAGTTGATTTACTTATCGGTCTTACTTATTATGAATTAGACTATGAATTATGCTGGGGTTTCATGAAATTATGACTGTTTTAGCATGTTTTGAGCTGTGAATCCAAGATCTATTGTGAGATTTGATGGATATTGCTTGAGGGTGTTACCAGGTATTATTGGATGGTTTTACATTAATTTTCTTCCATGATTTCATTCCTAAATTGCGTGGTTTTATACTAGCACTACGCACCCGCCAAGTGTTTGATAAAATGTGTGGTTATGATTTCTTGAGCAATTGAAGGTGTAATCCATGTCTTATGAGTTGATTTAATTTATGATGATGAAAGGAATGTATGCATATGATATTCTCCTATATCGTGTTGGGAATTGACCACTCGGTGGGTTGTGAGCCCAGGTAACCATGTCGAGAGGTTTGTACCTTGATAACTATGTCGAGGGGTTTGTACCTTGATAACTGGGTTGAAGGGTTGGTACCTCAATCAACATGGGTTGTAGGGTGAGACAATCCACCAACCAATTAAGGGTTTTGTACCTTAATAACTGGGTTGAGGGGTTAGTACCTCAATCACCATGGGTGGTAGGGTGCGACGATCCACCAACCAATCCAGCGGCTTGTACCTTGATAATCGAGTTGAGGGGTTGGTACCTCAATCACCATGGGTGGTTGGGTGAGACGATCCACCAACCAATTGAGGGGTTGGTACCTCAATATACTATGAACTCTATAATGATGGTCTCTTCTTACCTATGTATTATGTTCTATGTAAGCATAATTTACTTCAAGCATTTTTCATGCATGCCATGTTATTATATGCTACTCGTTGCCTATACTTATGTATTTCGATTATGTTGCTTATCTTTTGTTGCATTGCATAATACGTACTTAGTACATTCAAATATACTAACGCATACTCTGTTCTTACATGATGTAACCATGTAGCAATGAAGCCCCACTGAGCATCTTCCTCCACGCGCTAGTACGATTTCTCTCAAGCTAGTTGGTGAGTCCTCTATAACAGGGATAATGTGTATGATCTCATGATATATACTAACACTATCTTTCTTTTATGTATATATTGACTATGAGGGTGATCCGCTTGTCTTGGCCCTCGCTATGTTCTATGTTTAGAGGTATCGTTGGACAAGTATGTAATGATGTTATAAGCTTGATTCTCTTGACTCTCTCGATGATTTATGAAATGAAGGTTTTCTCCTTTGTTCCCTTTTTTCTACTATTCTAATGTTGTTTAACTGCTTCCGCGACCAAGGATGTGTAATTATATACTAAAATGCTTGATTGGTGTTCCTTCGGGTTCCCCATGCATCGAATCACATCTAGGCCCTAGTTTGGGTCATGACAAACTTGGTATTAGAGCACTAGGTTGTTAATGGTCCTCATCATCCAACACACTACGTCAATCAGATTCTTGTTCATGGTTGTGAAGCGCGCCAGGACTATCAATGAGATACTGTGAGGCATTTTAGGAAATGTTTACCTTCTATTGATCTTTGTCGTGCGGTAGAGTTAAGTCCCCTAAGGCTTATTTCTTAATTTAATCTTTGCATTTTAGAATATGTCTCAAGCGACTTAAGACGATGATATATCAAATACAGAGGTTCGCAGTGCTCTATGGATATTGGCCAAAACGGTGACAAAATTAACAACTCACCTCAATCAACAAATGAGTGTCACCGTCACTTCAAATGGAAAGAATGGAGAGGGGAAGGCCACGAGAGCCTGAATTGAAGGAGCTTCGTCTTCTACTAGAGTATTGGTGCCCAAGTTCAAAAAGAAATGGATCCCTATTGCTAGTTTTTAAAGGTGTGGCAAGAGGCATCAAGAGAGGTGTTTTGTGGGCACCAAGTGTTGTTACAAGTGTAGAGAAAATAGGAATGAGATGACGAATTGTCCGATGGCCTTGAAGGAAAGAAGGAGAAGGGTTCAAATATAAGGTGGCAATGGTGGGAGGACTCGCCCTAAGTGCCCAAAGTATGGGAGGAACCGTGATGGCACATTTTTCAGGAACACCATACTATGGGTGTTGCAAGATGGACCACAAGCTTGTTGATTTTCTATACTTTTGGAGAAGGTGTAAAGGTGGTCATGTTGATCAAGAGAATCGAGGGGGTGATGAGGGGGTGGCAAAACCTAGATGTGAAAATATGAGAGAGGCCATGGTGGCCCATGTTTGGAGAAGTCTAATGCTTAGCTTGGTTGTGAGGGATTTGGGCACAAGGTTGATGGTTATCTTTATGCTTAACCCGAAGATGGAGAAGATGGTCCTCAAGACCAAGGTGCCAATGCGGGCAAAGGAGGGAATAAGGCGCCCAATGTTGCTACCGGTATGTTGAAATTTCCTTTGGCTTTGATGTTACCCGCTTTATTGAGTCCATTATTTTTAGAAAGTTCATAGGTATCATTCCATGTTCATATTACAGTAGGTCTTGCCTTATGACTTGTTGGATTTGATATGGTGGATTTTGATGCCATACTTGGGATGGATTAGTTGCATATGATGTTGTGTCTCCTATAATTTTAGGGCCCATAGAGTAGACTTCAATTCCCTAACAAACCCGTCTTTTAGTGGGGACTTGTAAGGTGGTTGTGAAGGGGTAAGTCTGTTTCTTGTCGTATGGTACAATTGACGTCTAAGGGTTGCAATTGTATCCTTATAAGAGTTAGGGGTCTTGAACCTAAGTTATTTCGATTTAGTTATTTCGGGTGGTCAATGAGTTAGTGAATGTCCTTCCGGATATTTTGAATTTGGGGTGGTATCTTTTGGCTTGACTTATACACCGTTTATGTCCCTAGGTTCCATGAATAGGGTCCTTAATCCCTACATTGTTATGTTTGTGGTGGTCTCTAGTGATGAGGTATTGATTTATTTAGAGCTTGTAAAGCATTTGGGTTAGTGTTGCAACACTCAGGGAAAGAGAAGTTGTACACTAAGTTTGAGAAGTGTGAATTTTTATTGAACGAGGTTATCTTACTAGATCATGTGGTGTGGAGGGATGGTATTATCGTAGATCCTAAGGAGACGAAAGTGATGCAACACTCGACGATTGGTGAGGTTGCATGTGAATGGGGATTGCATATGGATATGGATAGGGTTTGTCCGGTTCTTCTTGCTCCTAGATTGAGGAGATATGTTGGTGGCTCTAATGGTATAGAACTCTTTGAGGTTGTGGGTGTGTGGAGGGTAAGTTGGATTTGGATAATATCCCACTCGAGAAATGGGATGGATGGATGGAAAAAGTTAATTAATGAGGATGTAGTGTTCGTCAAACCCCTTTGGAAGAATCGTCAAGTCGATAGTCTCTCACGGAGTCAGAGCGGTACCTTTTTCATTCTATTCAAGCTTGTGCTAACACATCAAGTCATTTTTCTTTTATTATTCCAAATCTTATGCTCCATCCCCTATGTCATTTGCATGCATTTATGTTTATGTTGACAAGTTCAAGATGATTTTGACACTTATGTCGATATTTTGAAAATTATGTTTTAAATGTGTTGCTGCATTCGTGTTGGGGATGATTTCTTTATGATTACCCTTCTTATGTACGTTCCTTTGACATAAGGGGACCAATGTTCCTATGGGGGAGATATTGAAACAACCCAAAAATGTGCCTCAGAAGTGCTCAGAATCATAACGTCCATATATCTCAAAATTCGTGTGTGATATTGAAAATCTGTCTTCATATTCTTGTTTAGTTGGCAAAATTGAGTGAAGATGTGTTTAACCCTGATTTATGAGAAACCGTAGAAAAAATTGAAAATCACAAAAATACAATTTTCAGAGAGCTAGCGAGCCCCAAGCACGAAGCGCCAAGGGCGCACCAGTGTGTACTTTGTGCCTAGTTATTTGTTGCTCAGTCCAAGAATTTTGTGTATTGGGCCTAAGCCTTCACATGCATGAAAGTACCTATACTTAGCCATATTTCACCTTCATATCATACAAGACATTCCCCAAAACTCTCTCAAACCCTTAGACTAATATTTCTCTCAAAACTCAAGTGCCCAAATCTCTTCCTGTTCTTAAGGAATTCATCCAAACTTCAAGTCTCCATTCAAATCTTCATCAATAAATTCTCCAATGTCAAGGTATGTGGGTTGCATGCATTGGGTTCTTTCACCCATGGTGCCCAAGCTCCCTTTTTACCCAAATTACATGATTTCAAGTTGATTTACTTTTCAGTCTTACTTAGTATGAATTAGACTATGAACTATGTTGGGGTTTCATGAAATTTTTATTGTTTTAGCATGTTTTGAGCTACAAATCTAAGATCCATTGTGGGATTTGATAAAGGATTTTGAGGCATATTGCTTGAGGTTATTACCAAGTATTTATGGATGGTGTTACATTGAATTTTATTGCATTATTACATCCCTAAATTGCATGGTTTTACATTACAACTACACACAAGCCAAGTGTTTAACATAATGTCCAGTTATGACTTCTTGAGGAATTGAAGGTCCAATACATGTCTTATGAGTTGAATGACTTTATGATTATGAGGAATGTATATGATATTCTCCTATATCATGTTGAGAATTGACCATGCCCTACTTTGGGGTTTTTGAGCTTGGGATGTTTGTACCTTGATAACCATGCCGAGGGGTTTGTACCTTGATAACCGGGTTGAGGGGTTGGTACCTCAATCACCATGGATGGTAGGGTGAGGCGGTCCACCAACCAATTAAGGGGTTTTTACCTTTATAACTGGGTTGAGGGGTTGGTACCTCAATCACAATGGGTGGTCGAGTGTGATGATCCACTAACTAATCTGGGGGTTTGTACCTTGATAACCGAGTCGAGGGGTTGGTACCTCAATCACCATGGGTGGTAGGGTGAGACGATCTACCTACCAATTGTAGGGTTGGTACCTGAATAGACTATGCACTCTATAATGATGGTCTCTTTTTGCGCATGTATTATGTTCTATGTAAGCATGAGTTACTTCAAGCATCTTCCATGCATGCCATATTGTTACATGCTACTCATTGCCTATGCTTATGCATTTCGATTATGTTTCTTATCTCTTGTTGCATTGCATCCTACATACTTAGTACATTCAAATGTACTAACACATACTTTATGGCTACATGATATCACCATGTAGGAACCAGAGCCCCACTTGAGCATCATCCTCCACGCGGCTAGTACGATTTCTCTCAAGCTAGTTGGTGAGTCCTCCATTCCAGGTACAATGTTTATGATCTCATGCTATGTACTAACACTATCTTTCTTTTATGCATGCATTGACTATGAGGGTGATCCCGGTTGTTTGTCTTTCCCCTGCTAAGTACTATATTTAGAGGTGTTGTTGGACATGTATGTAATAATGGTACAAGCATGATTCTCTTTGACTCTCTCGATGCTTTATGAAATGAAGGTTTTCCTCTTAGTCCCTATGCCCTTATTTATACTCTTTTATTGTTGTTTAACTGCTTCTGCGACCAAGGATGTGTAATGATATGTTAAGAGACTTGCTTGGGGTTCTTTCCAAGTTTCCCATGCGCCGTGTCACTTCTGGGCCCTAGTTTGGGCCGTGACAGTTTATTCTTTAGAGACTGCTTTTAAGTATATTCGGGGATGAATGTTCCCAAGGGAAAAATATTATAATAATGACCCCCAGTTTAGGAGCCTGGAGTATAGAAAATTTGGCCTGAAAAAGAGCTAACGTCTAGTTTATGGGGTTACTCACGCCCTATAAGTGGACATACGACCTATAAGTGGACATATGACCCATAGGTTTGGTCTTTAAACATGGAAACTTAGGAAGGAGAAAAGTTTCCAAGTGTGGGGTATCCCACAGACAAAGTGACAACCCGTAGAAAGTCATCTGCTTCGTAGGTAGTGTCGTGAGTGAGACTATGGGACATGATGGAAATTTGTAAATTTCTAAAGGGTGACCTACGTGTTAGCAGACGACTCATAAATTAGGATACGACCCATAAGTTTCTTTGTGCAATAAGGCCAAGGATAAGGTGAAAAATGGATAAGTGTGGATGGACTCTACGAGTCCAACCAAGGCCCCTAAAAGCATATACAACTCGTAACAAGACTTCATAGCTTTAGGTCCAACAAAGTTGTTTTTAGAAATTTCAGATGTGTTATCAGACGACATAGACTTATGGTTGATGGATCAACTTACTGCCAGCAATTGGGGTTTCGCAGGTTGAATCTAGCTATTTAATGAGGGAAGCTTTGATATTTTTGTCATTTGTATTCTTAAACTAAGCCATTTTTTAGACGAGAAAGGGGCCCTATATCAGCCTTTAAGCTCTAAGAAGCATGCATCCTCTTCACTCTCTCACTCTAAAATTTTCTAAGGTAAAAAGGCTCTCAAGAACAAGGCTAGGGTTTTCGAGATTTCTTCTCTAAGTCTACAAGTTTGTTTCTCTTCAGTTCTTCCAAGGTATACGAGTTGTTATATAGGTATCCTTCCACCCATAAAGTTCCTTATTAAGTATTTTACATTATCTTTAAATTCTTTAAGTTATTTTGCATTCTTATGATGATTTTATGATGTTTATGATACTAAATGCATATATATATATATATATATATATATATATATATATATATATATGCATATTTTACTTATTATGATGATTCCACAATGGTTTCCGATGTGATAAAGGTTGGGCATTTTTTATGTTCCCTTAAAAGAGGAATTTCCTTATGACTTATGCGATTTATGATTGTTACATGATGAAAGCCTAACCCACTTAGTTTCAAGTAAAGTTTAAATGATCTCTGACTATGAATAGGGCATTAAAGAAAAGAGTTAAAGTTAAGTTTAACAAAGATTTAAGTATGACGGCAATTCCCATAAAATATTTAGATGAAAAATAATTCTCACTTGGTGGTTCCTATGTTCGAGCTACTCTAATGATTGCTACTCATGATTATAATTTTTAATTTAAAGATTCTGTGGGATGACTTAGCACCGAATATGATATTGTGGTGGGGTTCGGTAAGGGAACTGTCATAATCCAAGCCTAAGGCCTAGTGACACCGCGCATTGGGAACCCGAAGGGACCCCAAGCAAGCCTCTTAACATATCATTACACATCATTGGTCGCGAAAGCAAGTAAATGATGTAATAGATTAGAAATGAGGGAAGAAGGGACTAAGGGGAAACCTCATAACTTAAATATCAAGAATAAGAGAGTTAAGGCTCATAGCATAGATACATAGTATGTCCAACAACACCTCTAATACATAGATAAGAGAGGGGGCCAAGATAAGTAACTGGGCTCACCCTCATAGTCAATACATACATAAAAGAAATATAATCTTAGAACATAGCATGAGATTATAGCATCGTCCCCAGAATGGAGGACTCACCAACATGCTTGGGAGAAATCATACTAGCCATGTGGAGGAGGATGCTCAAGAGGGACTCTGGTTCCTACATGGTGACATCATATAGGCATAAAGTATGCGTTAGTACATTGAATGTACTAAGTATGTAGGATGCAATGCAACAAGAGATAAGTAACATAATCGAAATGCATAAGCATAGGCGATGAGTGGTATATAATAATATGACATGTATGAATGATACTTGAAGTAAAATCGTGGTTATATAGAACATAATACATGTGTAGGGAGTGAGCATTATTAATGAATATCCAAGGCCTACCACCCCTCTTGGAGAGGCGAATGAGGTACGATCCCCTCAATGGGTTGATGAGGTACAAACCCCTCAACATGGTTGATAAGGTACAAACCCCTCAACAAGGTTTATGAGGTACAAGCCCCCCAACAAGGTTATCAAGGTACAAACCCCTCGACATGGTTGCATGGGCCTACCATCTCCCGAGCGAGGCAATCGAGGTACAAATCCCTCTACAAGGTTACCCGAGCCTATAACCCCCCAAGTGAGGCTTGGTCAATTCTTAACAATATGGAGATAATATCATATACATACATTCCTTTCATCATCATAAAGTCATTCAACTCGTAATACATGCATTGGACCTTTAATTCCTCAAGAAACCATAACCAGACATTTTATCAAACACTTGGTGGGTGTGTAGTGCTAAAGTAAAATCATGCAATTCAAGAGTGATATCATGCTATAAAATTCAATGTAAAACCATCAATGAATACTTGGTAACACCCTCAAGCAATATGCATCGAAACCCTTCATTAAGTCTCACAATAGATCGTAGATTCATAGCTCAAAACATGCTAAAACAATCATACTTTCATGAAACCCCAAATTCATAATAAGTAAGATCCATGAATAAATCAACTTTAAATAATACAATTTTGGGTAAACGAAAGCTTGGGTATCATGGGTGAAAGGAACCCATAAAATAAACCCACATACCTTAACTTTACAGAATCCTTGAAGAAGATTGGAGATGGAGACTTGAAGCTTGATTGAGAACCTTAAGATACGGATGAGTTTTGGGACGTTAAATTTGGAGATGAAATATTGTCTAAGTGTTTGAGAGAGTATTTTGGGAATGTCTTGAATGACATGATGGTAAAATAAGGCTAAGTTAGGTATTTTCATGTGTTGGAACACTTAGGCACAAGGTCCAAAAGTCTTGGACTGAGATAGAAAAACTAGACAAAATTTACACTGAGGCGCGCCATTGGCGCGTTGCGCCAGGGGCACGGAAACCTCACTAGAACTCAATTTTTGGAAAAGAAATTGTGATTCGTTTGCTCTAAAGTCGGGTTTAGACCCATTTCCCACTCAATTGATCCCTTGAACAAGAATATGAAGTTGTATATTCAATATCACATATGGATTTTGAGATATATAGAAATTACGATTCCGGGCACTTCCGAGGCACATTTTTGGGCACCTTTCGGGGTCGTTTCAATATCTACCCCTTGGGAACATTCATCACCGAATATCAAAAAGACGTATATGTGAAGAGTAGTCATGTGGAAATCAGTCCCAACAAGTATGTTACAACACACACAAGCATCATTTTCAAAATCTCAATGTAAGTGTAAAATCACCACGAACCTTGACATTATAAGCATGAATGCGTGAAAATGACTTAGGGGCTGGAACATGAGACATGTAATCACTTTGAGGAATTAGAAAAGTACTTCGACCTCCCATGTAGCACTTTCGATTTGTTGATTCCTCGAAAGGACCTTAACGGAAGCAACATCCTTGTTCGTCAACCTCTTTACTTGTCTATCCAAGATCTCTACTGGAACGTCTTCACATGAAACAAGTTGGCTTCAACTACCCCCACAACATCAAGAGGTATAATAGTATTAGAACCACCCACACACTTCCTCAACATAGACACATGGAAGACTGGATGAACCAATTCCATTTCACTAGGCAATTCCAACTCATAAGCTACCTTGCTAATCCTTCTCATCACCCTATAAGGACCCACAAATCTAGGGCTAACCCTTCTTACCAAAATGAACTACACCCTTCATGGGTGAAACCTTCAAATAAATCCAATCACCAACTTTGAATTCAAGATCCCTTCTCTTCACATCAGCATAGGACTTTTAGCAACTTTGGGCCATCTTCAACCTTTCTCTGATTATCCTAACCTTCTCAATAGCCTCCATAACCAGATCTGGTCCCAAAAAAGCCACCTTTCTGACCTCAAACTACCCAACCGATGATCTACAATGTCTAACATGGAGAGCCTCAAAAGGAGTCATACCGATGCTAGAATGATAGCTATTGTTATAGGCGAACTCAGTCAAAGGAAGATGATCATCCCAACTACCCTTAAGATCCAATACACAAGCCCTAAGCATGTCCTAAAGAGTTTGGATAGTTCTTTTGGCTTGGACATCCATTTGAGGATGAACAATTGTACTAAGTTTAACGCTCGTACAAAGACCCCTTTGGTAAGACCTCCAAAAGTGTAAAGTGAATTGAGCACCACGATCCAATATGATGGACAAAGGAACCCAATGGAACCTCACCAAGTCATGAATGTACAATTTAGCATAATCTTAAGCCCCATTGTAGCCTTAATTCATAGAAAGTGGGACGATTGTTTCATCCTATCAACTACAACTTAAATGGAATCAAAACCCTTTCTAGTCTTGGGCAGTCCAACCACAAAGCCTATGTTGATCTCTTCCCACCTCCAAGTAGGAATCTCTATGTCTTGGGTTAACATCTTGGTAGAATCGGGGTGAATAGAATAGGAAGAACCATGAGCCTTATCAAGAATCTTTTCTCTCAGTCCATTAATACAAGATACACACAACCTACCTTGGTACCTAAGAACACCATCTCCCTCTTGGTAGAAAAACTCCACCTTACCATCTTTTACCAATGCCTTCAAGTCCAATAAAATGGGGTCAAGATCTTGCTTAGCTTTCACCTTCTCAACCAACGAAGATTTAGAACCATCAACAACAACACCACCCCGATTATCAACCTCTTCCAACCTAACCACCAATCTAGCCAACCGGTGGACCTCCCTAGGCACCTGTTTGCCACCATCATCAACATGATCTAGACTATCCATCGACACCCTACTCAAAGCATCCGTTACCATATTAGCCTTACTGGGATGATAGTGTACACTTATGTCATAGTCCTTAAGAAATTCTAGCCACCTTCTTTGCCTCAAGTTGAGATTTCTTTGAGTGAAGACATATTGGAGACTCTTATCATCGATGAACACATCGATATGCACCCCATACAAATAATGACATCATATCTTTAATGCAAATACCATAGCGGCTAGCTCAAGATCATGGGTAGGATAGCACTTTGAGTTGCCTAAAATCATAGGCTATCACCTTACCATTTTGCATTAGAACATAATCCAAACTAACCCGGGAAGCATCACAATACATAAAACAAATCCTTCTAGCCCTTCCGGTAGTGACAATATAGGAGTGGACACAAGCTTATCTTTCAATATTTGGAAGTTCTTTTCACACACATTGGTCCACACAAACTTAGCCTTCTTTTGGGTCAATTTTATCATGGGAGAAGCAACAGAGGAGAACCCATTCACAAACCTCCGATAGTAACCCGCTAACCTCAAGAAACTCCTAATATCCAACGGGGTCAATGGTCTAGGACAATTTCTTATCACATCTGCCTTTTTCAGGATCCACCTTAATACCATTCCCCGACACCACATCGCCTGGAAAGGCAACTTCTTTCAACAAAAAATCACACTTCTCATATATAGCATACAACTTCTCTTCCCTCAATCTTTGCAACACTACCCTCTAATAAGCCACATGCTCCTCCTCAGTATGAGAATATATCAAAATATCATCAATGAAGACACAACAAACAAATCATGTAGGGTTTAAAGACCCTATTCATAAGATCGATGAAGATGGTCGGTGCATTGGTCAACCCAAAAGACATCACAACAAACTCATAATGCGCATACCTAGTTCGAAAGGTCATCTTCGGTATATCACACTCCCTCACCTTCACTTTATGATACCAGACCGAAGATCAATCTTAGAGAAGTAGCTAGCCCTTGCAATTGGTCAAGCAAATCATCAATTCTTAGAAGAGCATACCGATTCCTGATGGTGACCCTATTAAGTTATCGGTGGTTAATATACATTCTAAGAGACCCATCCTTCTTCTTCACAAACAACACCGGTGAACCCAATGGTGATTGGCTAGGCCTAATAAAACCCTTCTCCAACAAGTCCCTCAATTGCTTCTTCAACTCCTTTCACTCTGTCGAGGTATGCGGTAAGGGGAAATAGATATGGGTTGAATATGGGGGAGGAGATCTATACCAAACTCTATTTTCCTTTCGGGAGGAACACAAGGAAGGTCATTCAGAAAAAACATCAAGAAACTCATTTACAATCGAAACTGACTCTATGGGAAGGACTTTGGACACCACATCCCTTACCCTCACAAGATGATAAAGACACCCCTTAGAGATCAACTTACGGGCTTTAATGCAAGAGAGCAATATACCCTTGACCACCACGTCCTGGGTCTCCCACTCAAGAATGGGTTCGTTTGGGAATTAGAGCTTGACCCTACAGGTTCTACAATCAATAGAGGCATAATATGCATGAAACCAATCCATCCCATTAATGACATCAAAATCAACCATATCCAACTCAACAAGATCACAAGGAAAATTTTTATGAAAAATGAAAATGCGACAATTTCTATACACCTTTCTAGCAACAACAGAAGCACCAATAGGAGTATACACCTCATACGATTCACATAACAATTCGAGACCAACATAAATCTTTTTGGAAACAAAGGGGGTAACAAAAAAAGAGTGGCACCCAGATGAATCAATGCATACACACCAAAATCAAAGATTTTCAACATATCGGTGACAACGTCGGGCACCTCATCAACCACTTGCCTCCCATGCAAAGCATAAAATTGATTGTGCCTTAGGACACCATCTTGTTGACCACCTCTCCCTAAAGGAATTGCATTAGCACCTTGTGGACGAAACTCCTCACCCTTATTGCGATTTCGAGGGCAATCCAACACCTTATGCCAACTTCCCCACAACCATAACAAGCATCAGTATCCCTCAAGCACGGGCCACTATGACCTTTACCATATCTCGGACACCCACCATTAAGAACCACACACCCAACACCTTGGGCCCTTGGAAAATAATTGGCAACCCTCTTATGAAATGCATGAGAAGACCCTTGGTCTTGACGGAACCAACTAACCTTTCGACTTTGAAATTTACCATCAAAACGGACCCTCTTTGCCTCATGACTCCTCCATTTCCTCAATTTTTCCTCCTCCATTTGCTTGGTATAGGTCATCAAATAGGACAAGTCCATGTCACTAATCAACATAGCAGACTGACATTCTTCACTTACTAAATCAAAAATATCCATCACAAATTTATTCATCCTAGACTGGAGTCGGCAACCAAGTGTAGGGCATACTCTGAGAGTTGGTTGAACTTGAGGGAATACTCCCTCACACTCAAAGACCCTTGTCTCAAAATCATAAATTACACCAATTTGGCTTCCCTTAGCTCAAGAGGGAAGAACCGATTAAGAAAAACTGCCTTGAACTCCTCCCAAAGTACCACACTGTTGATTCCTTTCTCCTCCTTCCATTGATTGTGCCATATGTGTGCTACCCCTTTGAGTTGGTAGGCCGACAACTCCACCTTATCTTTCGACCTCATACCCATGATAGCCAAAATCTTGTAAACCTCATCAATGAACTCTTGAGGGTCCTCATTAATCTTTGACCCTAGAATTCTGGGGGATTCATCCTCATGAAGTCTCTCACCCGAGATACTAGTGTAGGAGCATGAGTGGCTTGGGCCGTTTGGTTTTGCAAGCAAAGTGAGAGCACCCCAAAGCTCGCCATAAGCCGGGTGTTCCTTGGGTGTGCAGGCTCTTTTTCCTCTTGTGTTAAGCATGTTTTAGAATAACAAAGAACAACCGTTAGGGGGAAAAAACTTACCTTAACATTTATAGCATGACATAAAGTAAGAAGAAGGGAAACATTTCCTAAAATGCCTTATAGCCTTTTACTCAAAATTGTGGTGCACAACACAACCATGAATAAGACTCTAATCGACGTGGTGTGTTGGATGCCGATAACCATTAACAACCTAGTACTCTCATAAAAAATTTTCAAGACTCAAGCGTAGGGCCTAGACATGACACGATACATGAGGAACCCGAAGGGACCCCAAGAAAGCTCTTAATATATCATTACACATCACTGGTCATAGAAGCAAGTAAATGACATAATAGATTAAAAATGAGGGAAAAAAGGGACTAAGAGGAAACCTTATAACTTAAATATCAAGAACAAGAGAGTCAAGACTCATAGCATAGATATATAGCATGTCCAACAACACCTATACTGCATAGATAAGAGTGGGGCCCAAGATAAGCAACCGGGCTCAACCTCATAGTCAATATATACATAAAAAAATATAGTCTTAGAACATAGCATGGGACAATAAACATCATCCCCAGAATGGAGGACTCACTGACAAGCTTGGGAGAAATAGTACTAGCCAAGTGGAGGAGGATGCTCAAGAGGGACTCCAGTTCCTATATGGTGACATCATATAGGCATAGAGTATGCATTCGTAAGATTGAATGTACTAAGTATGTAAGATGCAATGAAACAAGAGATAAGTAACATAATTGAAATGCATAAGCATAGGCAATGAGTGGCATATAACAATATGGCATGTATAAATCATACTTGAAGTAAAATCATGCTAATATAGAACATAATACATGTGTAGCGAGTGACCATTATTAGTGAATATCCAAGTCCTACCACCCCCTTGTAGAGGCGAATGAGGTACGAACCTCTCAATCTGTTGATGAGGTACAAACCCCTCAACATGGTTGATAAGGTACAAAGCCCTCAACAAGGTTGATGAGGTACAAACCCGCCAACAAGGTTATCAAGTTACAAATCTGTCGGCATATTTGCATGGGCCTACCATGTCCCGAGCAGGCGATCAAGGTATAAAATCCTGAACAAGATTACCGGGCCTACAACCCCTAAAAGAGGCTTGGTCAATTCCCAACACTAAAGACATAATATCATGTACATACATTCTTTCATCATCATAAAGTCTTTCAAATCATGCTTTGGACCTTCAATTCCTCAAGAAACCATAACTGGACATTTTATCAAGCACTTGGCGGGTGTGTAGTGCTAGTTTAAAATTATGCAATTGAACAGTGAGATCATGATAGAAAATTCAATGTAAAGACATCAATGGATACTTGGTAACATCCTCAAGAAATATACATCAAAATGTTTCATTAAATCTCACAAAAGATCTAAGATTTGTAGCTTAAAACATGCCAAAACAATCATACTTTCATAAAATCTCAACATAATATGCAGTGGAATTCATAATAAGTAAGACCCATAAATAAATCAACTTTAAATCATGCAATTTTAGGTGAACGAAAACTTAGGTATCATGGGTGAAAGAAACCCATGAAAGAAACCCACATACCTTGACTTTGGAGAATCCTTGAAGAAGATTGGAGATAGAGATTTAAAGTTTGATTGAGAACCTTAAGATTCGGATGAGTTTTTGGGACTTGAAATTTAGAGATGAAATATTGTCTAAGTGCTTGAAAGAGCATTTGGGAATGTCTTGAATGATACAACAACAACAAAACAACATACCCAGTTGAATGATATGAGGGTTAAGTAAGGCTAAGTCTAGGTATTTTCATGTATGGGAACACTTAGGCACAAGGCCCAAAAGTCTTGGACCGAGATAGAAAAACTAGATAAAATTTACACTAAGACGCGCCCTTAGTGTGTCACGCCAGATGCGTGGAAACCTCACTAGAATTCAATTTTGGGGAAATGAAATTGTAATTTATTTGCTATAAAATTAGGCTTAGACCCATTTTCCATTCAATTTGACACCCTAAACAAGAATATGGAGTTGAATTTTAGATATCACGCATGAATTTTGAGAAGTATAGAAATTATGATTTTGGACACTTCCGAGGCACATTTTCGGGCACTTTTTGGGGTCGTTTCAGGACCCTAGAAGCAACTCTTTGTCACATTAACTATGTGCCACCATAGAAGTCCTTGTGGGCTAGGATAGTGGGTCCATATAGACCATTTAATTTATTATGATGCCTGCAAATTTGACGAAGATCCACCTGACAAGTGGTCTCCCCGTGCTAACGTAGAGAGTTATGTAGGATTCTGTGTAGAAGCTCATATGGTCTTAAAAGGCGTTTAAGGTCTATTCCCACAATCCTTATCATCTTATGGTATGTTTTAACATTATATGTGCTTTCTTATGCATTTCTCATATTTATTTTTAGTCGTATTCATTGTGCATGATTAAGCTCACTTTATGTATCTTTTATCATACAAATACTTATATGTTATGTTTTAGACTGGTGGCATTAGAATTTCATCCATGCATTGCATCTCAAATACTTAGTACATTCTAACATACTAACGCATAATTTGTCTGCATGATTTAACCGTGAAGGGACATGCACTCCTCCATAGGCTCGTGGCTAGTACTTAGCATCAAAGACTAGCTTTGATATTTGTGGTGAGCTCTTAGTTTGCGACTCCTCGACCTTTTCATCCTAGCATGTATCTTAGTTTTATTTTAAGATGATATGTGTGTTACTCTTTTAAGGCGCTTACTTTCTATGTTGCATTGTTTTTGACTTCTTTCTATTTGATGTGGATCGATTATCATTAGTCAGATCTTCCTATGATATAGTTGGTATGCTTATGGACAAACACAATAAGTATTGTTATTTCCATTGTTTTTTAATGTTGCTTCATTATCAAACTGGCCCTTAGTCCCCTTTCCTTTGTTTCTTGTAAATTATTTCCATTAAATGCCTATAAATGCTTAAGGTGCTTGAGATGGATTCGGTGAGGTGCCTTTGGTATCTCATTCACCATGTGACGGCAAGGCCCTTAGGTCAGGTTATTACAACTCACTTACTGATCCTCACCTCAATGCCTCATTTGGTGCTAAGTCAATCCCACGAAATGCTTCAAATCATATACATAGTAATATAATGTAACTTTGAATCATAAGTAGTAATCACATATGAGTAGCTCGAAACATGAAAACCACCCAAGTAAGTATTGACATTTCACATTAAGGGTCCATCTTAACATCTTTTAAGGGAAATATCAACATGCTTATATATTTGATAAGAGTATCAATTTTAGAACTTTCTTTATCTCCTTATCATCAACGTCATTACATTCATCGTAACTTTGTGTGTGTATGCATTGACTTGATATCACATCAATGAAATAATGCATAAACATGGATAAATGTAAGTCTTTAATTCTATGATTAGGCATCCAACACATTATTAATAAAATCCTAAGTTGGAAAGTCATGGCTATGAACTTGAAATCACAAAAACTTATGGCATATTATCTCATATCATCATTAGTATCAAAATACATGTAAATATGTCATAAAATGTCATTAAATGCATGCTCATGTAACTCAACATTTTTAAGAATTTAAAGAAAGGGTAAAAAGGTTTTAATGGGGAACATTGTGGGTTGAAGGACCCACAAGTTAGAAGGTTAAAAAGTGCAGAAAAAGTGAAACTAGAAAAGTTTGGAGGAAATTCACGAGCCCAGTTCATGAATCATAGTTCAATCCACAAGTCATAAACTAGGCTCGTGAATAGGGGCTTAAAGAAATTGAATTTTTTCTAAGTGCCAAGGGATTCAAAAGGGCCACTTATGACCCGTGAAAGGGATACGAACTATGAAAAAGGGTTATAGATAGAAGCCTTGAGTTGATGGAAAAAATTGGATTTCTAGAAATGAAACCACGACCAACAGGAAGTGTTGTGGCCCTATTTGCGGTCCATTGTTACGGTTCTTGGAATATAAACCATGAAAAGGGGTTGTAAATAGAAGTCTTGAGTTGATGGAAATTTTTGGGCTCCTAGAAATTAAACCACAACAAACGGGATGGCCCATGGTCTTATTTACAGTCCATTGTTAGGGTTCTTAGATGGGGCCCTAAAAAATGGAAAAATTGGCTAAGTGTGGAAGGGTACCACGATCTGGTCCACAACTCGTGGATCATCTCACGACCCATAAATAGGTTTAGTTGATTGGAAGGTTGGAAACCAGACTTTGTAGATTGGAAAAAGGAGAACAAGATGATTCAAGCCACGACTATTGTTGAGTCTATGACCCAAAATTGGGGTCTCATGGATGCGATTCGACAGTTTTAATGAAAGGCATTTTCATCCTTTCCGCATATCCTAGGGTCGAACTATGTCATTTTGAGGTTCCCTAAGCCCCTAATAAGACCTAAAAACTTCTAAGGATCCCTAATTCCTTTCATTCACCTATTCATTCAAATAATCTCTAAGTCCCTCACCTCTTCAAGACATAAGAAAGAATAAGAACGGCAAAGCTAGAGTTTCCACGATATTTCCCCAAAATCTGAATTCCTTCTTCCTAGGCTCTAATCAAGGTATGTGAGATGATTTTAAGGTTTCTTTAACCCATATAGTCCTTTCATAAACTTTTCTACCTTTTCATAAGTTTCTTAAGAAACCATTATGCATGCCAATGATTTTAATGATGATTTGATAATGTATTACTATGTATTTTGTCTCCAATAAATTCATGCAATATTTTATTTTGTTTTTCCATTAGTATTTAGTTGGTGACTAAGACCCCAATATTTAGGGTTTAACTGATGATGTGGGTGCTGCCTAATGTATGGTTTAAAGATGCATATTTTTTTCCGTGTTGATGCGTTACTCTATTGATTTAAATATTTCCTTGTCAATGTACAAGCCCACTTAGTTTGAGATGATTTTTGCATGATATGTTAATAATGATGAGGGCATAAAATAAAGGTTTCAAGATAATAATTTGTTAAAGATATAAGGATGTCAATAATTCCCTTAAAAGGTGTTTATGATGGTCCCTGAAGTGAAAGGACAATTCTCACTTAGTGTTCATAGGATTTCAAGCTACTCTTATGAAATAACTACTTATGATTATAAATTTCATTACTCATCTAAGTACATGTTTTAAAGTATTCCATGGGATGACATAGCACTAAATAAGGCATTGAGGTGGGATTTGGTAAGGAAACCCTAGAAAAAACCCTTTGTGCCATTAACTATGTGTCACTATAGGAGCCTTTGTCGGCTAGGCTAGTGGACCCACCCAGCAAAGTTACAGAGTTCCACCCAGCAAGTGGTCTCCCCATGCCAATGTAGGGGGTTATGTTAGATTCTACGTAGTAGCTCACATGATCTTATATGTCGATTATAGTTCATTCCCACAAAGTATGAGATTTGATGCCTTTGTTTCATCGCATATGTTTTATTTACTACATTGCTTTTACTTCATATTGAGCTTCATTCATTGTGCAAGCTTAAGCTCATTTAAATCAAGATTTTACCATTTCATGCATGGAGACTTTTGAATTTGTGAATGATGGCATTATATTCTAGGTTTGCATTTGCATCTCACATGCTTAGTACATTTCAACGTGCTGATGAATATTTTGCCTACATGATATCACCATGAATGGACTAGTGCTCCTCCTCTTCCAGCATGTGCCTAGTTAACTAGCGTTCAAGAATAGTGGTAGTGGTGAGCCCGTAGTTTGTGTCTTTGCCTATTTTCCTTCATGCTTTGTACTATTCAAAAGGATGTATATTTTTTGGATCTTAGAACTGCAAACTTTTACTTTCTAACTAATTTTCATGTAATTTCAATTTGAGGGAAACTAAAAATGTGCACCAATTCCCATTAATTTATGTTTAGATGATGTGCTTTGGACAATGATGTATGTTGAAATGTTTCTTTCTAACTGAAATGATTTCCCTTAGTCCCATTCCGATTTTATTTCTGCAATATGTACATGTTTACCTATGAATACTTGACATGCTAAGATGGCTTCGATGTAGTGTCTCGCATTCGCCATGTCATAACTATGCCTTAGGCTTGGCCATGACAATCTAACGGCACTATGGAGTTTGGATCACCTACAGATTTCCTCAATATAGACACATGGAATACCACGTGAATCATGTTCATTTCCATAGGCAAAACCAACTCATATACCAGCTTCTCAACTCTTCTCACAATTTTGTAAGGCCCAATATTTCTACGGCTCAAGTTCTATTTCTTGCCAAAGGGGACTACACCCTTCACGGGTGACACCTTTAAAAAGACCCAATAACCACTTTAAACTCAAGGTCTCTTCTTGTAATATCGAAGTAGGACACAAGCATCTATGACTAGGTCCTGTCCTAACAAAGCTATTTCACTAACTTCAAACCACCAAATCGGCAGTCTACACTGCCTACCATGTAGAGCCTCAAATGTTGCCATCTTAATGACTGAAGGAAATCTATTATTGTAGGAAAACTCAACATGACGTAGATGATCATCCCATCTGAATATACAATCCCTCAACAAGTCCTCCAATGGTTGAATTCTTCTTTTAGATTGCATATTGGTTTGAGGATGGAAGGCGGTAATCAACTTCACCTTAGTGCCAAGGCCCCTTCAAAATACGTTCTGAAAATGAGAGGTGAATTGAGATCCACAATCCAATATGATAGATAATGGAACCCCAAGCAACTTCACCAACTCCCGAACATACAATCTACCATAGTCCTCGGCACTATATGTTGTCATGACCAATAAAATATGAGTCGACTTCATCACTCTATCTACTATAATCCATATGGAGTCAAATGACTTCTACTTCTTAGGAAAACTAACTACAAAGTCCATTTTGATATCTTCCTACTTCTATGTAGAGATTTCAAGCTCCTGAGCTACACCATCCGGCCTTTGACATTCAACCTTGACTTGTTAGCAATTGGAGCATACGTTCACAAACTTGGCAATACACTTCCTTATTCCGTTTCACCAATAAATTTCGCTTAAGTCTCTATGCATCTTTATGAAATCAAAATGAAATATAATAGGAATAATTGTAAGCTTCTAGCAATATCAACTTTCTAAATCCATCAACATCTAACACACAGTCTCCCATGGTAACAAAGTACCCTCTCTCCCCCTCGTGCGAAGACTCTATTTTCTTTTCCTTCTCCAAGGCCTTCAATTCAACCAAGGTGGGTCAAGATCTTGCTTGGACTTGACATCCTCAATCAAAAAATACTTGGAACATCAAATATCATCACAGTACCATTGCTGGCATCACTAAATTTCACCCCAACCTTACCAAACTATGGGCCTTTCTTACTATCTCCCTTTTCCCATCATCTTCTAAATGAGACACACTACCCATGGACATCTTAGATCATGTGCAAGTAGCTCTTTTCATGCATCTTCAATAGCCTTGAATCATACGCAATCACTTACCATGTTGCATCAATTTACAGCCCAGACCAATTCTTGAGGCATCACAATAAACAACAAACCTATCATTACCTTTTGGTAAGGTCAAGATCGCCGCTAAAGTCAATCGATACTTCAATGTTTTGACACTTCTCTCACTTATCAGTCGATATGAACTTTACTTTCTTTTGATTAAATCTACTCAAAAGTGATGATATAGAGGAGAAACATTCAACAAATAATATATATAATACTCGGCTAGGCCCAAGAAACTATTAGTACTAGTAGGAGTAATGGCCTAGGCCAATTTCTCACATCACTCAGCACTGCATGACCAAAGAAGGCAAATTCTTTCAACCAAAACTCACACTTATCAAATTTAATAAATGGTTTTTCCTCAAAAGTTTCCAACGCCACCCTTAAATGCTCCATATGTTCTTCTTTACTCTAGGAATAAATTATCATCAGTAAATACCACAATTTTAAAATTCCCATACCTTGTTTGGAAATTCATTTTAGGATTGTCACTTTTTGTTACCCCAAGTCGGTGATATCCACACTGCAAGTCAATCTTAGAAAAATTTTTGGCTCCTTCTAGTTGATTAAATAGGTCATCTATCATTGGGAGTGGATACTTGTTCTTAATATTGACCAGGTTGAGTTGTTGGTAGCCTATGCATATTAAGAGTGACCCATCTTTCCTTCTCACAAAAAATATCGGGGCACCCATGGTGACCTACTTGGTCTAATAAAACTCTTCTTTAATATATCCCTCAATTATGCTTTTAACTCCTTCAGCTCCACCGAGGCCATTCTATAGGAAGGAATGGAGATAGGTTCAATGGTGTGAAAGAGGTCTATACAAAAATTTATTTCCCTTTTAGTAAGGACACCGGGTAACTCTTAGACACTAGGGAACTCATTTATGATGGAGATCGACTCAAGAGAGAGGACTTCGGATGTGACATCTCTAACCCTTACTAGATGATATATGCACTCCATAGAGAGAATTTCTAAGCTTTTACATAACAAATAAACTGATCTCTGCATGAAGAACTACTATCCTTCTATTCATGAATTGGCTCATTTGGTAATTGGAATTTGATGTGCCACCAAAATACGACACTTTTAATGCTTTAAACTTAGATTTTTTGTGTTCTGTAAGTGTTAGTAGATTTGATATGTGTTTGTATTGTTTTCAAAGGATTATAGGATTTGAGAGGTTTTGAGAAGCTTTCAAAGATTTCAGAGCTTTTTGCTTTGTACGGCACCACCTATTGGTCGTAGTCTAATCCACATGTGTAGGTGGAGGATTGTGGTCTTCATCTAGAGTTTAGATCATTTTTATGAAGTTGAAACAATGATTAATAGGATGGGTTATGGTTCACTCCATGATCCATATACTTTTTCGTGGAATAAAGATTAAAGTTTCAAGAAGTTAGCAGGACAAAGAAATTTATGACTCATAGTACAAACTACAAACCATAATTGGAGTCTCATACATGGAAACTACTATTAAAGGATGCAGTCTACGTATCCCAACCACAAGCCCTAAATCAGTTCACAGGTCATACATGGTCTTGTGGTTTTGCCCGAATCCAGTTTTTCTTGTCCGTTTAGGATTTGGATTTTTATGTTTATAAATAGTACTTTTAGTTATTTTTGGATGTATAGACTTTCAGAACATAATTTATTACTTTTCTTTGAGTTGCTCTTGGAGATTTGAAGTTGATACATTTTGTGCTTACTTTTGGATCGTGATATTTCTATTTACATGGAGATTTCTGATTTCACGTTCTTCAATTCATCATTTTAAGTGTTAAATTATGCAAACATTTTTCTTCATCTACAATGAACATTGCATAGCTAAATCTACAACTAGGGTTATGGAAACCATAAAGAACTAATTAAGTAAAAACTAAACAATTTATAATCCTTGGAAAGTGGAATGCATGTATTGTTTGTTTCGATTACTTTTTAACGGTGGCCAGTGTTAGAACTCCCCTTATTATTATTTGCCGGTGCAAAGGGGTAATGAATAAGTAATGAATAATAGGATTTGATATATGAACTCTCATCTAATCAACCTGAATGGTCCAAGGGATGGTTATACTCGGATCAAGGTATGGGTTAGTAATGCAACACCCATAGACGACCCAAGTTGCATGGTGAAATTTGTCTAGTTACTGGCCCAAGGAATTAGGTGAGCATAAGTCACTAGTTCTGCATGCTACACACTAGAAATATTTACAATTATTAGGTTATACTTCATTAGGAATTCATGGGGAACACTATACCCTAGTTACTTCTCTCACTGAATCAATATTACTTACTTTCAAATTGTTCTTAATATAGGTTTTGGTTATTGCTTTTTACAACATAAATCCCCCCTCTCTTTTGGTATAAGTTGATTATTTCCTTGAAATTGCTTAGTTAATCCATGTCTAGATCATGTTTGGGATCGACCCTAACCATTATTAGGTTCTATATTTGAACAAAGACCACTTATACCTTAATTGGAAGGTGTAATTAAGGCGTTGTTAGAATTTGACCCTATGAGTTTTTGACAATCTATAGAAGCATAGGAAGCTTGTTATTAATCTATCTCAATTATGACATCAAAATTAACCATAAAGAGTTCTATCAAGTCACAGGGGACGACTTTATGCAAAAATAGAGGGGGGAAAATTTTTATAGACTCATCGTGAAACAATAGACTCTCTACAGGAGTATGAACTTTAAAAGGAAAATTTATGATTTTGAGGTATGTATGAAATCTATTTGCAAGAAATGGGGTCAGAAAGGATAAGTTGGATCTCAGGTCTATAGTGCATATGCATCAAAATCATGAATTTTCAACATACTAGTAACCATGTCCGAAGTCTCTTCCACCTCCTGGTAGGCATACAAAGCATAGAACCGATTGGCTCTTGGAGAACCTTGAGCTTGTCCTCCATGTCCTTGACAACTAAGATCACCACTCTTACAATCTTTGGCATGATGACCAGGCTTGGACACTTGAAGCATGCATTTGAACTAGCAAAGCGCTTCCCTTTGTAGGGCCTTCAACACAGAAATTGGGAGTTTGTGCCTTAGAATTAGCCCTCTTATCTTTGTTGAATCTGCAAGAAGGAGTGTTAGTCGACCCTTGGCCCTCTTTTGGCCACCTTGAAATTTTCCATGGCAACCGCTCCTTTGGTGAGAGAATCCACCACCATGCATTCAAGCCCTTTTGGACTCCCTAGCATGCTCTCTTAACTTATCTTCAATTTTCTCTGCATATGTCATCAACAGGATATTTCTATCTCTTTCATGAGCAATGCAGTCTTACATTCTTTTGATAATAAAAATTTGACACCCCAAAGATGAATTTACTCATCCTAGCTAGTAGGTCCACCACCATTAACGATGCATACTTGGAAAGCTTCATAAATTTGAGGGAGTATTCCCTCACACTCATATTCCCTTGGTTCAAGTTAATAAAATCTTGCACATTCCACTCCCTTAGCTCTAATGGGAAGAAACTATCTAAGAACACTCCTTTGACCTCTTCCTACTCAATTCAAACTCTCTCTTTCACCCTTTTCATCAACCCATTAGTCATACAAACCTTTTGCTAAACCTTTGAGTTGATACGCCAGTAGCTTGGGCTTCTCCTCCGGTGTCACCCCCATCATGGTGATAATTCTATATACCTCATCAATAAATTCTTCTAGTCTTCATCGACTTTGGAAATGTAATGTTCCGATATGTTCATCCTCAAAAAGCCCAGAATATTATTGTCGATAAAGGTCCTTGAAGAGGAAATGTAACCTCCCTATTGGCTTGGTTGATGAAGACTTGGGCCAACATTGCAAAGGCGGCTCAGAATTCAGTATGTGTGACTTGTTCTTCTTGTCGCATGGGAGGACCTTGAACTTTGTTCACCCCGCTACGTAGTGAATGTCACGAACCAAACTAGGGTCTAGATGTGATATGACGCATGGGGAACCCGAAAGAACCCCAAGCAAGCCTATTAACATATCCTTATGCATCCTTGGTCGCGAAAGCAATTACACAACAAACAAAAGAGTAGAATTAAGGGCATAGGGACTAAGGGAAAACCTTCATTTCATAAAACATCGAGAGAATGAAAGAGAATCAATCTTATAGCACCAGTACATACTTTTACAATAACACCTCTAAACATAGAACTTAGGGGTACATAGCATTAGATCATAGACATTGTCCCCGGAATGGTGGACTCACCAACTAACTTGAGATAAATCACACTAGCCACGTAAAGGAAGATGCACAAGTGGGGTGCCAGTTCCTACATGGTGACATCATGTAGGCATAGAGTATGCGTTAGTACATTTGAATGTACTAAGTATGTATGATGCAATGCAACAAAAGATAAGCAACATTATCGAAATGCATAAGCATAGGCAATGAGTAGCATATAATAATATGGCATGCATGGAAGATGCTTAAAGTAAATCATGCTTACATAGAACATAATACATGTGCAAGAAGAGACCATCATTATAGAGTTCATAGTATATTGAGGTACCAAGCCCTCAATTGGTTGGTGGATTGTCTCACCCTACCATCCAGGGTGATTGAGGTACCAACCCCTCAATTAGTTGGTGATCGTTCCACCCTACCACCCATGGTGATTGAGGTACCAACCCCTCAACCCGGTTATTATGGCACAAACCCCTTAATCGGTTGATGTATCATCTCACTCTACCACCCAAGGTGATTGAGGTACGAACCCCTCAACCTGGTTATTAAGGTACTAACCCCTTAATTGGTTAGTGGATCATCTCACCCTTCCACCCATGGTGATCGAGGTACCAACCCCTCAACCTAGTTATTAAGGTACACACCCATTCATTGGTTGGTGGATTGTCTCACCCTACCACCCATGGTGTTTGAGGTACCAACCCCTCAACCCAGTTATTAAGGTAAAAACCTATTAATTGGTTATCAAGGTAAAAATCGCTTGACATGGTTACTCGGCTCATAACCCCCCTCCCCCAGTGGGGCATGGTGAATTCCCAACATGATATAGGAGAATATCAAATACCTACATTCCTATTATCATCATAAATTCAATCAACTCATAATCATGAATTGGACCTTCACTTCCTCAAGAAATCATAGCCGGACATTTAATCAAACAATTAGCGAGTGTATAGTGCTAGTGTAAAACCATGCAATTTAGGGATGAAATCATGCTAGAAAATTCATAGGCGGACATTTTATCAAACAATTAGCCAGTATGTAGTGCTAGTGTAAAACCATGCAATTTTGGGATGAAATCATGCTAGAAAATTCAATGTAAAACCATCCATCAATACTTGGTAATATCCTCTAGCAATATACTTCAGAACCCCTCATCAAATCACATAGTGGATCTGAGATTCGTATCTCAAAACATGCTAAAACAGTCATAATTTCATGAAACCCCAACATAGTTCATAGTTTAACTCATAATAAGTAAGACCCATAAGTAAGTCAACTTAAAATCAAGTAATTTAGGTAAAAAGGAAGCTTTGGCACCATAGGTGAAAGAATCCAATGCTTGAAACCCACATACCTTAGCTTTGGAGAATTTCTTGATGAAGATTTGAATGGAGGCTTAAAGCTTCGATGAATTCCTTAAGATATGGAAGAGATTTGGACACTTGAATTTTGAGAGAAATATTAGTCTAAGGGATAGAGAGAGTATTGGGGAATGTCTTATATGATATAAAGGTGAAATATGGCTAAGTATAGGTATTTGCACCTATGGGAAGGCTTAGGCATAAGACCAAAACATTTGGACCGAAGTGAAAAATTGCGAAAAACAAATGCACTAAGGCGCGCCCTTCGCGCGTCACACAAAGGGCACGTTAGCTCTCTTAAAATTGCATTTTTGCTATTTTTGAATTTTTCTACGATTTCTCTTAAATCGGGGTTAGACCCATTTCCCACACAATTTTTACCATCTGAGCAAGAACATGAAGTTGTTTTTCTGATATCACACACAGATTTGAAGATACATGAAAATTACGATTCCAGGCACTTTCGAGGCACATTTTCGGGCACTTTTTTTGGGGATCGTTTCAGTATCTCCCCCTTGTGAACATTTGTCCCGAATGTCAAACAAATGTACATAAGAAGAATAATAATGAAGAAATCATCCCTAACAAGAATGCAACAACACATTTAAAACATTATTTTCCAAAATCTCGACATAACTGTCAAAATCATCATGAACTTGTCAACATAAACATGAATGCATGCAAATGACATAGGGGCTGGAACATAAGAGTTCGAATCATAAAAGTAATGGACTTGACATGTTAGCACATGCTTGAATAAATGAAAGAGGTACGGATATTGCTTCTCTATACCTGCTTTGGACCCCGAGAGACTATCGACTTGATGATTCTTCCAAAGGACCTTAACGGAGACTACATTCGTATTAATTAACCTTTTCCATCCATCCATCCCAAATATCTACTGGGATATTCTCCTAAGCCAACTTATCCTCCACAACCCCCACAACCTCAAAGAGTTCTATAGCACTAGAGCCACCAACAAATCCTCTCAATCTATGAGTAAGAAGAACCTGACGAACCCTATCCATATACATAGGAAATCCCCATTCGCATGCAACCTCACCAATCCTCCTCAACACTCTATAAGGACTCACAAACCTTAAACTCAATCCCCTCTCTTGCCAAACTAGAACACACTCTTCATGGGTGAACCTTGGTGTAGACTCAATCAACGACTTTGAATTCAAGACACCTTCTCCTCATATGGGCATAGGACTTTTAACGACTTTGCATTGTTTCCAACCTTACCCTAACCAACTTCCACATCTCCATAGAAACCATAACCAGATTCGGATCCAAAAAAGTTATTTCTCCCACTTCAAACCACCAAACTGATGATCTACAACACCTACTATAGAGGGTCTCAAAAGGAGCCATACCAATGCTAGAATGATAGCTTTTATTAACCTCATAAGGAACCCTCTTTCTCAAGTCATTAAAACTAGGCACAAACAACCTACCTTGGTACCTAAGGGAAACATCTCCCCCTCGGGAGAAAACCTCTACCTTGCCAACGCTCTCCAAAGCTTACAATCTTTAACAAGTAGGGATCAAGATCTTGCTTTGAAGCCTACAATCTTTAACAAGTAGGGATCAAGATCTTGCTTTGCTTCGACCTCATCAACCAAGGAAGTTTTTTGAACTATCAACAACCAAAATACTACCATAGTCAACCCCTTCTAACCTAACCCTCAATCAAGCCATTTGATGAACCTCTCTTGTCACCACTATGCTACCACCATCAATATGAACTAGGCTATCCATAGACACCTTACTCAAAGCACTGACCACAACGTTAGTCTTACCAGGATGATAATGCACACTTATATTATAATCCCTAAGAAGTTCTAACCACCTTCTTTGTCTCAAGCTAAGATCCTTTGGGTGAGCACGTGTTAGAGACTCTAGGGATCGATAAAGACATCAACCTGCTCTATACAATTATTGATTTCAAGTTTTCATAGTAAATACCACGTGGACCAACTCAAGGTCATAGATATGACAATCCTTCTAATGCATCTCAAATTGTGTAAAGGCAGAGGCTATCAACTTACCAAATTACTTCAATACACAACCCAACCCAATCAGGGAAGAATCACAATACACAACAAACCCTTACAACCCTTCCAGTAGAGGCAAGATAGGAGTGGAGGCAAGCTTATGCTTCAAGGTTTGGAAACTCTTTTCACACCCATTGGTACTCACAAACTTAGCCTTCTTTTGAGTCAACTTAGTCATGGGAGAAGCAATAGAAGAGAATCCATTCAGAAACCTCCAGTAGTAACCCGCTAAGCCTAAGAAACCCCTAATGTCCGAGGAGTCAAAGGTCTAGGCCAATTTCTAATCACATCCGTGTCCTTAGGATCCACCTTAATACCATCCCTCGACACCACAAGACCTAGAAAGGTAACCTCCTCCAATCAAAATTCACACTTCTCATAGTTAGTATACAACTACTCTTTCCCCAAGTTTTGCAACACTACCCCCAAATGGTTCACAAGTTCTAAATAAATCAATACTTCATCACTAGAGACCACCACAAACATAACAAAGTAGGGATTAAAGACCCTATTTGTGGAACATATGGACGTAGCTGGTGCATAAGTCAAGCTAAAAGACACCACCCTAAATTTAAAATATCGGAAAGGACATTCACTAAATCTTTGACCACCAGAAACAACTCAACGGAAATAACTTAGGTTCAACAACCCTAACTCTTACAAGATGATAATTACAACCCTTAGAGATCAATTGTACCTTATGAAAAGACATTGACCCCTTCACAACCACCTTACAATCCCCCACTCAAATATGGGTTTATTAGAGAACTGAAATCTAACTCTATGGGCCTTACAATCAAAGGAGACACAACATCTTATGCAACTTATCCATCCCAAGTATGGCATCAAAATCCACCATATCAAACCCAACAAGTCACAAGGCAAGACCTATTGAAATATGAACATGAAACAATACCAACGAACTTTCTAACAACAGCAGGCTCAACAAAGGGATAGACTCCAAACGTTCACACAACAACTCGGGGCACACTTGAAGCCTACTAGTAACAAGGAAGACAAATGAAAGAGATAGTGGTAACCGAGCCCATTAATGCATACATATTAAAGCCAAAGGAAATTTCAACATACCGGTAGCAACATCGGGTGCATCATTTCCCTTCTTGGCCCGCATTGGCACCTTGTCTTTGAGGACCATCATCTCCATCTTCGATTGAGCATGAGGATAACCACCAACCTTGTGCCCAAATCTATCACAACCAAGGAAAGCATTAGACTTCTTCAAACATATCTCACCATGGCCTTTCCCACACTTTCGGCATCTAGGCTTTGCCACCCCCTCATTACACCCTTGAGTCACTTGATCAACATGACCACCTTTACACCTTTTCCGAGGATATGGACAACTAACAATCTTGTGGTCCATATTGCTATACCCATAGCATGTACTCATGTTCCTCAAACATGTGCCATCATGGTTCCTCCCACACTTTGGGTATTTAGGGCGAGTCCTGCCACCATCGCCACCTTCAATATGAACTCTTCGCCTTCCTTCCTTCGAGTCCTCAAGGCAATTCGTCGTCTCGTGCCCATTTTCACCACGCTTGTAACAACTCTTTGTGCCCACTAAACACCTCCCTTGATGCCTCTTGTCACACCCTTGACAACTAGAAATAGGGATTCTTTTCTTTCCGAATTTGGGCACTAGTAGGCTAGTGGAAGACGAAGCTCCTTTAATTCCGGCTCTCTTGGCCTCCCTCTCTCCACTATTACTATTTGAAGACTTGGTGACACTCATTTGTTGATTGAGGTGAGTTGTCAATTTTGTCACCGCTCTGGCTAATACCCATAGAGCAGTGCGAACCTCCGCATTTAATATATCACCATCCTGAGTAGCTTGAGACATATTATGAAATACAAAGATAAAATTAAGAAATAAGCCTTATAGGGACTTAACTCTATCGGACGACATAGATCAAAAAGAGTAAAACATTTCTTAAAACTCCTCATAGCCTTTTATTAATAGTCGTGGGCTACTCTAATCGACATAGTGTGTTGGACGCTGAGGACCACTAACAACCTAGTGATCTAATACCAAGTTTTTCACGACCCAAACTAAGGCCTATATGTGACACCGCGCATGGGAAACCCGAAGGAACCCTAAGCAAGCCTCTTAACATATCATTACACATTCTTAGTCGCAGAAGCAATTAAACAACAATAAAAGAGTAGAATTAAGGGCATAGGGATTAAGGGAAAATCTTCATTTCATAAAACATCAAGAGAGTCAAAGAGAATCAAGCTTATAGCACCAGTACATACTTGTCCAACAACACCTCTAAACATAGAACTTAGCGGGTACTAAGACAAGTAACTGGGATCACCCTCATTGGCAATACATACATAAAAGAAATATAGTCTTAGTAAATAGAATGAGATCATAGATAATGTCTCTGAATGGAGGACTCACCAACTAGCTTGATAAAAATCACACTAGCCACGTGGAGGAAGATGCTCAAGCGGGGCTCCGGTTCCTACATGGTGACATCATATTGGCATACATTCAAACCCTAGCCCTTTTCTCTCTTGAAACCTTGTTTCTACGTTTGAGGGAGTTTTTAGCATAAAAAGATTGATCTAAAATGTTTAGGGCTTTATTTAGGTGTAAAAATGGCAAATTTAGGCTTCAAAGGATGAGAAAAAAACAAAATAACCTTTCTTAAAACTATTAAAAGTCGTCTATGGGCCTATCTATGGCCCGTAGAAACTTCCATGACCTCTAGGGACCCTTTTAAACTTTTGGGCAAATTTTGGGGCCTCTAATTCACTTTCATGAGTCCAATCTATGTCCCGTAGAAAATTCTATGACCCGTAGATGGGTTTGTAAAGTCTGGAACCACAAAATGAAGTTTCAGGACTTTTTCCCATGAGTTAGAAGATGGGTCGAACTTTAATCCATGACCCGTAACAGGTTTCATATTTCATCTCTAGTCTGGCAGTCTTCACTAAATTGGTCATAACTTTTAAGTCTTGGGCCAGAATGTTCCCAAACGTGAAAATGCCTATACTTAACTATTTTTTACCCTGAGATCATTCTAAACATTCCCTAATACTCATTCAAACACTTAGCCCAATATTTTACTCTTGAACTCAAGTCTGAAAACCCTCTCCAGATCTAAGGATTTCCTCTCAAGCTTTAAGTCTCCATCTCTAATCTTCATCAAGTTCATCTCCAAAGCTAAGGTATGTGGGTTTCTTTCACCCATGATACCCAAGATATTTTACTCAAAATTTCAATCTAAAGTTGATTTATTCATGGGTCTTATGCATTATGAAATTCACTGCACACTATGACTATTTTACTATGTTTTGAGTTATGAATCTAAGGTCTATTGTGAGAATTTATGAAGGATCTTGATTTATATTGTTTGAGGGTATTACCAAGTATCTATTGATGGATTTACACTAATTTTTCAAGCATGATTTCACTCTTAATTGCATGATTTTAAAACTAGCATTACACACCCTCTAAGCGTTTAAAAAATTGTCCGGTTATTCATTCTTGAGGAATTGAAGGTCCAATGCACGTCTTATGAGTTGATTGACTATATGATGATGAAATAATGATGAAACAATGATGGAATGATGATGAAAAGGAATGTATGTGTGTGATCATGAAATATGTGTGTGTGTGTATGTGTGTGTGTGTATATATATATACGATATTATCTCTATATAGTGTTAGGGATGACCAAGCCTAGCTCGCGGGGTTGTAGGATCAGGTAACCTATCGAGGGCTTGGTACCTTGGTGCCTAGCTTGGGGGGTGGTAGGCTAGGCTAACCTCTCTGTCAACCTTGATAGGGTTTTGTACTCCGTCAAGCTCAGTGGGAGGTTTGTACTCCATCAACCTCACGAAGGGTTTCGTACCTGATGCCCCTATCCAAGGGGGTGGTAGGGCTTGGCTTGCACTATAATGGTCACTTCTTACACTTGTATTATGATATATATAAGTATAATTTTATTTCAAGAATTATTCATACATGCCATATTATTAGTATGCTACTCATTACTTATGATTATGCATTTTGCCTATAATGCCTACCTCTTGTTGCATTGTATCTCACCCCACATACTTAGTATATTCAAACATACTCATACACACTCTATACCTATACGATGTCACCATGTAGAAATCGGTGTACCATTTGATCAACTTCCTCCTCCACGTGGCTTGAACAACTTCTATTATAATTGGTGAGTCCTCCATTCTGGGGACGTTACGTATGATCTCTTTTTATATTTTAAGACTCTTCTCTTTTTTTTTACTTATGTATTGACTATAAGGGTGAGCCCAGTTTTTTGTCGTGGCCCCCTGCTCTTATCTATGTAGTAGAGGTATTCTTGGACAAGTTATGTATCTATGCTATGAGCGTTGAATCTATTGACTCTTGATGTTTATGATATGGAAGATACCCTTAGTCCCAATTCCCCTTGTTTACGTTTATCTTTTATAGTCATTCTAATTGCTTCTACGACCAAGGATCTGTAATGATATGCTATGAGGCTTGTTTGGAGTTTCTTCATGTTCCCCATTTGCCAGTCTCGTCTAGGCCCTAGGCTTTGATCATAACAACTACATTGATAAGATCGGGGGCCAACAAAAGCAACTGGGCTCACTCTCATGTTAATAATAATAGGTAATCGAAACATATAAGACATATTCTAAATGTAAGCTTGAGGTAAGATAGATATTATCCCCAAACTTGAGGGCTCACCATAAGCGAACTTGAACAATCCATCTAGCCATGAGGAGAATCAATAGAAGCTTAGGTTCCTACATGGTGATATCATGTAGGTATAGAGTATGAGTTAGTACTTTTGAATGTACCATGTATGTAGGATGCAATGCAACAAGAGATAGGCTTCATAGGCAAAAATGCATAATCATAAGCAATAGATAGCATACTAACAATATGACATGTATGAATGATACTTGAAGTAAAATCATGCTTATATCGAACATATATAATATGAGTGTAAGACCATTATAGTGCAAGCCAAGGACTACCACCCCCCTGGATAGGCGCATGAGGTACAAACCCCTTCATGAGGTTGATGGAGTACAAACCCCCCAACCGGTTGATGGAGTACGAATGCCCCAACAAGGTTGATGGGTACCAACCCCCAACAAGGTTACCCGGGCCTACTAATGCAGCAAGAGATAAGAAACATATTGAAATGCATAAGCATAGGCAATAAGTAGCCTATAACAATATGGCATGCATGGAAAATGCTAGAAGTAAATCATGCTTACATAGAAGATAATACATATGCAAGAAGAGACCATCATTATAGAGTTCACCCTACCACCCATGGTGATTGAGGTACCAATCCCTCAATTGGTTGGTGGATCGTCTCACCCTACCACCCATGGTGACATAGGTACCAATCCCTTAACCTGGTTATTAAGGTACAAATCCCTTAGTTGGTTGGTGGATCATCTCACCCTACCACCCATGGTGATTGAGGTACCAACCTTTCAACCCGGTTATTAAGGTACAATCCCCTTAATTGGTTGGTGAATCGTCTTACCCTAACATCCACGGTGATTGAGTGCCAACCCCTCAACCCAGTTATTAAGGTACAAACCCCTTAATTGGTTATTAAAGTACAAACCTCTCGACATGGTTACCTGGCTCACAACCCTACCTCCCCCTCGAGTTAGGCGTGGTCAATTCCCAACACTATATAGGAGAATATCATATATGTACATTCATTTCATCATCATAAAGTCATTCAACTCATAAATCATGCATTGGACCTTCACTTCCTCAAGAAATCGTAATCGAATATTTTATTTGTCACGACCCAAGCCTAGGGCCTAGACGTGATCGGCGAATGGGGAACCCGAAGGAACCCCAAACAAGACTCATAGCATATCATTACACACATTTGGTTGCAGAAACAATTAAATGACATTTGAAGAATGGAAATAAGGGCATAGAGGGGCTGAGATAGAACTTGTCGTAACATAAAGTCAAGAGATAATAGTATCATCTCACAGTATAAATACATAGTTTTGTCCAACAATACCTCTACTACATAGATAATGGAGGGGGCCAAGACATACAACTGGCTCACCCTCATAGTCATAAGTATATGACAAAGAAAAGGAAATCTTAATACATAGTGTGAGAGAATAATCCTTGTCCCCGCAATGGAGGACTCAACAAATACTAACTTGAACAATCCATCTAGCCACAAAAAGAATCCGTAGGAGCTCCGGTCCCTACATGGTGATATCAGTAGGCTGGAGTAAGCATTAGTACGTTTGAATGTACTAAGTATGTGTGATGTATTGCAACAAAAGATAAGCATCATAATTCGAAATGCATAACGATAAAAATAGGAATAACATAGCAATATGACATGTATGATCAATGCATAAGTAAAACATGCTTAAGTAAATCATGCTCATATAGAGTATCATATGTGAAGATGAGACCAAGCTAGATTTCCAAGGTATGAACCCCTTGGGATTAATAATGATGTTGCCCCATCACTTAGGTTGATGAGTATGAACCCCCATCTAGGTTGGTGATTATGCCGCCCTATCACCGAGTTGGATGAGTATGAACCCCTATCTAGGTTGGTAATTATGCCGCCCTATCAACGAGGTGGATGAGTATGAAACCCCATCTAGGTTGGTTATTATGCCACCCTATCACCGAGTGGATGAGTATGATCCCTCATCTAGGTTATCCGGTCTCTTGTCCCTTCGGATAGGGCATGATCTAATGCAACACTTTATATAAAGTTCATCATATTCATAAGCTACTTCATCATTACAACATCAATAATATCATATACACAAGCTCTTTTCATCATAATAACATCATTCATGTCATATCTCATGCTTTGGACCTTCATATCCTCAAGAAACCATAACCAGACATTTTATCAAACACCTTGGGGGTGTGTAATGGGGGTAAAAGACCATTTAATTTAGAGATGAAATCATACAAGAAAATCTATAGTAAAATCATGAATCAACACCTTGCAACACCACCAAGACATTCACATCAAAACTTCTCATCAAATCCAACATTAGATCCCACATTAAGAGCTTAAAACATGCTAAAACAACCATACTTTCATGCACTAATATCACTGTATAGTAAATTTCTCAATATACAAGACCCACATGTAGAATCAACTTTAAATTCATGCAATATTAAGTAAAAGAGGGTTTAGGCACCATAGGTGAAAGGACCCAATGGTTCAACACCATAGACCTTGACTTTGGAGAACCCTTGAAGAAGATTGGAGATGGAGACTTGAAGCTTGAATGAGATCCTTGATGAATTAAGATTGGTCTTGAGTTTGGGACTTGAATTTAGGGTGAAATATGAGTCTAAATGTTTGAGTGAGTTTCAGAGAATTTTTAGGGTGATATGAGGGTGAAATAAGGCTAAGTATATGTATTCTCAAGTGTAGGAAGCCTTAGGCCCAAGACTTATAAGTCTTGGACCGAAAAAAATGAAATCAGGCACCAAAAATACAAGGGCGCGTCGCGGAGACGACACGAAAAACACACTAGAATCAGCATTTTCTACACGAACTAGTTTTATGAAAAAGGTGCTTAAATTCTTCATCCAAAGTGTGCTATAAAGCTCATTCAAAGGCCTTTAAGTTGTTAGGTCGTGGGCCACCTAGTTCTTTGTGTGCTAAGAGATAAGCCCCTTAAAAGTTGACCCTCCTAAATAGCGTATTTTGTGATTTTTGGATTTTGATACGGTTGCTCTAAAATTCGAGTTAGACTCATTTTCCACTCAATTTGATCCCTTAAATAAGAATATGAAGTCAAATAAAATAACAAATGGATTTTAGATATACGGAAATTACGGCTCTTGGTACTTCTGAGGCACATTTTCGTGCACTTTTTGGGGTCTTTACATTATCAAACACTTAGCGGGTGTGTAGTGCTAGTGTAAAATCATGAAAGTAAGGGATGAATTTATGTAAGAAAATCCAGTTTAAAACCATCCATCAATATTTGGTAACACCCTCAAGCAATATATATCAAAACTCTTCATCAAATCCCACAATGGATCTTATATTCATAGCTCATAACATACTGAAATAGTCACAATTTCTTGAAAACCCAACATAGTTCATAGTCTAATTCATAATAAGTAAGACCCATAAGTAAATCAGCTAAAATAATGCAATTTAGAAATAAAGGAAGCTTGGGCACCATGACTGAAAGAACCCAATGGTTGAAACCCACATAGCTTACCTTTGGAGAAATTCTTGTTGAAGATTTGAATGGAGGCTTGAAGCTTGGATGAATTCCTTAAGATCTGTAAGACATTTGGACATTGGAATTTTGAGATAGAATTAGTCCAAGGGTTTGAGACAATATTGGGGAATGTCTTGTATAATATGAAGGTGAAATATGGCTAAGTATAAGTATTTTCACATATGGAAAGGCTTAGGCCCATGACCCGAAAGCCTTGGACCGAAGTGAAAAACTACACAAAAAATAGACCTTAGCGCGTCCATGGCACGTCGCGCCGGGGGCACGCTAGCTCTCTGAAAATCGCATTTTTACAATTTTCGAATTTTGCTACGGTTGCTCTTAAATCGGGGTTACACCCGTTCCCTACTTAATTTTGCCCCCTAAATAAGAATATGAAGTTAGATTTTTGATATCACGAATTGCTTTTGAGATATATGGAAATTACAATTCCGGGCATTTCCAAAGCATATTTTCAAACAATTTTTTTGGGGGTCGTTTCAGTGAAAGGGGGGCTTGTTCTTCATTCACCTCCACAAGTGGTGCTCTTCTTAGCGGCATGATCTAGAAATGGAAAAAGAGATTGTTGTTAGATAGAAGATAATCATAAACAACTTTGTAGACACGACATAATTCATGAAGAAGGGAAGGATTCCTAAATGCCTCATAGCCTCTCATTCATGATTGTGGTGTGCTTCACAACCTTGAAAAAGACCCTACTTGATGCAGTATGTTGGACATCCGAGGAACTTTTCAAGATCTAATACCAAGTTTGTGATGATTCATGCCTAGGGCTTAGTAATAACACGACAACTGAGAAACTCGTAGGCATCTCACCGAAGCCATCTTAACATACTTCAACCATTCATATGTTAATATCAATATACAGCATAAATAAAATGGGGAATGGGACTAAAGAGAGTTCATTCAAGCTTCAATCAAAATGCATCCCATCAAAACATTATTGTCCAAGCTTACCAACGACTTAAGCCTTATTGTGAACTGAAGCATGGTCATAGTTCATAAAAAATAGGAAATACATGAAAATAAGATAGTAAGTAAAAGTATCTAGTACACAACTCAAAATACATAGGAGTCTTAAAAACATAGCATGAAAGAAGGAAGCTACATTCCTTGAACTAAGGGCTCACCAAATCAGTAATCTTGGTCATTGGAAGCTAGCCACGTACTGGTGAGGTGGAGTGTCGGTTCCCTACATGGTGACATCATGTAGGAAAAATATATGTTAGTACATTAGAATGTATTAAGTATGTGAGATGCAATGCAAACATGAAATTGTAATGCCATCATTCATAAAATTTAGAAGTCTCCATGCATGGAATTGTAATGTCATCACTCAGACATGCTTAAACATGAACAACGAATAAAGCTCAATATCAACTAAACTGATGCATCATATGAAACACATGAGATGGAACAAAGATATCAAATCCTATACTTTGTGGGAAAGGACCTTAACTGACATATAGGACGATGTGAGCTACTACATGGAATCTAACATAACCCCCTAAGTTGGCACAGTGAGACCACTACCTTAGTATAACTCTATCACTGAAGAATATATCTTTCTTTAACATATATGGCCTACATGGATTCACTAGCCTAGCCTACAAGAGTTCCTATAGTGGCACATAATTAATGGGGCAAGGGTTCGCAACTAGGGTTCCCTTATCGAACCCCACCTTAATGCCTTATTCAATGATAAGTCAATCATACAAAATACTTTGAAGCAGATACATAGTCATGTAATGTAACTTAGAATCATAAGTACCAATCTCATAGGAGTAGCTTAAAGCTTGAAAACTGTCCAAGTGAGGATTAGCCTTTCACATTACGGGTCCATCTTAACATCTTTTGACAACAATTTGAACATACCGATATCTTTGAAAAGAGTATCAATTCTAAAACTTTCTTTGAGCCCTTATCATAAACATTATCAAATTCTTCATAAGTTTGTAGGCCTATGCATCGACTTGAAATCACAAGATTCAGTAAAATAATGCATGAGCATGGATAAATATAAAACTTTAGTTGTAAGATTAGGCAGCCCACACATCATTGATAAAACCCTAAGTGGAAAAGTCATGGCTATCAACTTGAAATAATGAAATCTCATGCTATATCATTATATATCATCATTAATATCAAAATAAATATAAATATGTCATAAAACATCATTAAGTACATGGTCATTTAACTCAACAATTTTAAGAACTTTCAGAAAAGGTAAAAAGGTTTTAATAGGGAACTCTTTGGTGGATGGTACCTACAAATCAAACTCGCATACCATAGAGTGACCTTAAGGAAAGGCTTAGAGAAGTTGAAGAAGGAAATCCTTGGAACAAAAAACCCTAACCATTCCTTGAGTGCCTCCTTGCCTTTGAAAAATTTGAGAGAATGAGAGTGGATTGAATATGAGGGTTTTCGAAGGGTTTAGGTCTGATATGGGGGCTAAAGAACCATAAAACAACATAGTTTTGAGTTTAAGATACCAGGAATGGATAAAAATGCCCTTCATTAGAAATGTCAAAACATAATCCACGACCTTGATTATGGGCCATAGACCAAACACGAGTCGTGATTTGGGTCGTCCTGTTCTCCTTTTCAAACCTTCAGAGACTAGTTTCTGAAAGACCCATCTACAAGATCTACTATAACTCGTAAGACAATCTACCGATAATAAAATCTCTCATGGTTTCCTCCCACACTTGGTAAATTTTTCAGCCTTCACCCTAACTACAAACCCAACTATAATCCATAAACACATCTATGACCCATCCTGTTCATCATAATTCCAACTTCAGAAACCTATTATCCATCAACTTTACGCATCAATCCATGAACTATTTCTTTGACCCGTATACCCTTTTACGGACTGTAAAAGGCCCTCATATGGCCCTTTGGCACTTGAAAAATTTTTCACTCCTATTCCCTGTAATCCACGACCTAATATACAACTTGTAGAATGAACCACAACAATAAACTTGGCTAGTACATTGCCTTTACAACTTTTCCAATTGCATTTTTTTGTTTTAATTTTAGCCTTCTAACTTACAAGTCCTTAAAGAGACCCATCTATGACTCGTAGATCAATCTATGGGTTATTGAATCACCCAACACTTAGTGAAATTTCCAAATCTCGGGACCATTACTACAAGACAAAACTATGATCCATTAAATAAACGACAACCTGCCCTATTGTTCATTGTTCCAACTTCACAAACCATAATTACTATCAACTCAAGGTACCAATCCATGAATCCCATATACAATCTACAGTTCCTTTTATGGATGGTAAAGTCATCTCATGGATGTCCTTGACACTTGGTAAATTTCCCATCCTATCCAACCACATCCACGAGCTTTATTTATGGCCTATGATTTGGACTAGAGTCGTAAATGGCGCTCAATTTTTTTGCCTAAAACTTTTCTAGTTCCATTTTTTCTACATTTTTAACTTCCGGGTCCCTACAAAATCTCCCTCTCAGAAATATTCATCCACGAATGTATTAAACATAGGCTCTTAAGAGTTAAATAGGCAGTTAACAACCCAGCATGAATGCAAAAACGCAATCTAAACATCTTTTCATGCAATTTTCAGAAGTCATACTTTAAATACAATTCAAAATATCCCATAAACATGCAAATAAGCATAGAAAACATGAGAAATTTAAATGCAAACAAATTGAGGTCTTAGGCAAGAAGAACATAATACCTTAGGTTTGAGTACATCAGAAAAGATAGGGATAATGCTTCATCATATCCAATTTTTAGTCTAAAATCTCAACCAGTTCCTCTTGATAAGCCAAATTCTCCTCAATGCCCACATCTTCCAACAAGACTATGGAGTTTGGTTCACCTACGAATTTCCTTAACATAGATACATGGAATACTGGATGAATCATATTAATTTTCAATAGAAACTCCAACTCATAAGCCATCTTTCCAACTTTTTTATAATCTTGTAAGGCCCTAATACCTAGGGCTCAATTTCCCTTTATTGCCAAACCAATCTACACCCTACAAAGAAGATGCCATCGAATAGATCCAACCACCAATATTGAACTCAAGGTCTTTTCTTCTAACATTAATCACCAGTGAACTCAAGGTCTCTTCTTCTAACATCAAAGTACGACTTTTGTCAACCTTGAGCAATTTTCAGTTTCTTCCTTTATGAGTCTTACTTTCTCCATGGCATCTATGACCAAGTCCGACCCTAACAAAGTTAATTCATCTACTTGAAACCATCCAACCAGTGATTCTATATTGCCTACCATATAAAGCCTCAAATGGTGTCATCTCAATGCTTGAGTGGAAGTTAGGAAAATTTAATGAGAGGTAACTGGTCATCCCAAATTCCTTTGAATTTCAATACATAAGCCCTTAACATATACTCCAAAGTTTTAATTGTTCTTTCAGCTTACCCATCGATTTGAGGATGGGAGGTGATACTCAACTTTACCTAAGTACTAAGTAGTTTTTAAAATACTTTCAAAATGAGAGGTAGATTGAGCTCCACGATCTGACATTATGGACAACAGAATCCCATGCAACCTCACTAATTCTTGAATACATAATTTAGCATAGTCTTCGGCACTACAAATTGTCTTGACCAGTAGGAAATAAGGGGACTTCATCATTATATCCATTATCACCCATAGGGAGTCAAAATGTCTCTCGGTCATAGGGAAACCAACTACAAAGTCCATATTAATATCATCAACTTCTAAGTGGTAATTTCAATGTCTTGAGCTAGGCCAACCGGCATTTGTTGTTCAACCTTGACTTGTTGGCGACTAGAGCATTGGGACACAAACTTGGGAATATCCTTCTTCTTTTTGTTCCACCAATATAGTTCTCTCAAGTCCCTATACATATTTGTGGAACCAGGATAAATTAAATAGGTTAAATTGTGAGCTTTTTGCAATATCTAACTCCTCAATCTATAAATATTTGGCACACACAATCTCCTTTGGTTACAAAGCACCCCATCTCCCCCTTGTGAGAAAACCTCTATCTTATTTCTTCACCAAGGCCTTGAGTTTAACAAAGACAGGGTCAAGATATTATTTGGACTTAATATTCTCGATCAATGGAGACTCAGAACCATTTAATATCAGCATGCTACTGTTGCCAGTACCATTCAATTTTACTTCCATCCTAGCCAACCTATGGATTTCTCTTGCCAACTCCAATTTTCCATCATCTTCTAAATCTGACACACTTCCCGTGTATATCTTACTAAATACATAAACTAAAACAATACCCTTGCATGGGTGGTACTTCACATTCTTGTCATAATCTTTGTGAAGTTTAAGCAATCTTCTTCACTTTAGGTTGAAATCCTTTAGGGTGAACACTTGTTGTAGGCTCTTATGATCAGGAAAGACATTTATATGAACCTCATATAAATAATGACACCATATCATCAATGCAAACACCATGGTGCAAGTTCAACTTTGTATGTCGGATTGGTTTTTTCATACACCTCTAATTGCCTTCAAACACACCATCTCATTTTACATGAATACACATCCTAAACCAATCAGTGAGGCACCACAATGCATAAATTCCTCGGTTCCCTCCGCTAAAGTCAACTGATCCTTCATGGTTTAGGAACTGCTCTCACACTCACCCATCCATCTGAACTTTACTTCCTTTGAGTCAATCTAGTCAAAGGTGATGAAATTGAGAAGAAACCTTCAACAAACCTATTATAGTAACCAACTAGGCCCATGAAACTCCTTATACCCAAAGTAGTTAATAGCCTAAGCCAATTTCTTACCATTTCCTTCTTCTTGGAATCAAACTTAATACCATCAGTTAACATCACATATCCAAGGAAAGCAACTTATTTCAACCAAAACTAACATTTGCAAACCTAGAAATAATTTCTCTTCCCTCAAAGTTTGCAGCACTACCCCCAAATGCTCTATATACTCTTCTCAACTCCAAGAGTAGATTAAGATGTCATCGATGAATACTACCACAAACATTTCAAGGTAGGGTTTAGACACCCTATTCATGAGGTCCATAAAGATTGCCAATGCATTGGTTAGACCAAAAGAAATCACCAAAAATTCAAAATGTCCATACCTTGTCTGAAAAGCCATTTTACATATATCACTCTCCCTTACCCTTAGTTGTTGATAACCGGACCGCAAGTCAATCTTGAAAATAAATTTTTCTACTTGTAGTTGTCAAACAAGTCATCTATCCTTGGGAGTGGGTACTTGTTTCTAATGGTAACCTTGTTGAGTTGTCGGTAGTCTATGCATATTCAAAGTAACCCATCCTTCTTCCTCACAAACAACACCGAGGCACCCTATGGAGACCTACTTGGTCTAATGAAGTCCTTCTCCATTAGGTCCTTCAATTTCTATTTTAGTTCATTTAATTTAGTCGGGACTATTCTAGAGGGAGGAGTAGAGATAGTTGAATATTGGGTAAGAGGTATAAGTCAAAATATATTTCCCTTTTGGGAGAAACATTGGGTCACTCTTCTAGAAAGACAATAGGGAACTAATTTACAATGAAAACTAACTCAATAAAGGGTACTTAGGAAGTGAAATCTATAGCAATCAATAGATGAGATTCACCCTTAGACATCTTTTCCGATCCTTAAGATAAGAGACAAATCAAACTCTACATAAAGAAATACTAAAGGACTCATTTGAGAAGTGGATTCTGTCCCTATGAGTTTGAAAACCTATAAAAGCGTAGGAAGCATATTGCAACTAATCCATCCCAAGTATGATATTACAATCAACCATAGAAAGCTTTATCAACTCACAAGGAACAACTTTATGCAAGATGGACACATGACAATTTTTATAGACTCTTTGTGCAATAATAGACTCTCCTACGAAAATACAAACTTCAAAAGGGTCATTTAGGACTTTGGGGCATGCATGAAATCTATTAGCAAGAAATGGAGTTACAATGGATAAATTGGTTGTCAGATCTAATAGTGTATATGCATCAAAGTCATAAATTTTTAGCGTACTGGTAACCACATTCGGAGTCTCTTCTACCTCATACCTGGCTTGCAAAGCATAGAACCTAATGGCTGTTGGAGCACCTTGAGCTTGTCCACTTTGCCCTTGAGTCCTATCACCACTGCTTCTACAGTCCTTGGCATGATGACCGAGCTTACCACGTTTGAAGCATGCATTGGAGCTGGCTAAGCACTCCTATTTATGGGGCCTTCCAAACTTAGGAGAATTGGGAGTTTGTGGCTTAGGATTAGCCCCCTTGTATATATTGAATCAAGGAAGAAGAGTGTTGGTTGACCCTTGGGCTACTTCCCTTTGACCACCTTGAAATTTGTCATGACCACCATTCCTTTGGTGAGGGAATCCACGACCATCCATTGGAGCTCTTTTGGACTCCCTAGCGTGCTCCCTTGACTTATTCCTTTCGATTTGCTCTACATATGTCATCAAGTGGGAAATTTCCATATTTTTCATGAGCAATACAGTCTTGAATTCTTGGGACACCAAATCTAACACCCCGAAGATAACTTTTCTCATCCTAGCTCGCGGTTCCACCACCCTAAATGATGCATATTCGGAAAGCTTTGTAAATTTAAGAGAGTATTCTCTCACACTTATCTGCCCTTGCTTCAACTTGAAAAATTCTTGCACCTTTGTCACCTTTAGCTCCAACTAGAAACACCTATCCGAGAATGAACATTTGCACTATTCCCAATCAACTTGGCCTGCTCTTTCACCCCTTTCATCAATCCATTAGTCATACCAAACTTTTGCCACACCTTTAAGTTGGTAGCCACTAACTCGGCCTTCTCCACTGATGGCACACCTATCATGGAGACAATTTTATATGACTTATCAATGAATTCCACCAGGTATTCATCAACTTTAGATCCATACTATTTCGACGAGTTCATACTCAAAAAGTCTCAAACTCTAATTGCAATAAAGGTCCTTTGGCGAGGAAATGCAACCTCTCGGTTGCCTTGGTTGGACAAGACTTGGGCCTAAATTGCAACAACTATTTGGAACTCTACCTAGGTAACTCTTTCTTATTATCACATGGGAGGGACTTGATCCTTCTTCACCTCTCTAGGTAGCGAAGGAAGGGCTTGTTCCTCATTTACCTCCCTAGGTAACAACACTCTCCTTAGTGATATGATATAGAAATAACAAAAGAGATTGTTGTTAGATAGAGCAAAATCTTAGACAACATTAAAGGAATGACATGATTCATGAAAAAGGAAAAGTTTTCTAAATGCCTCACAGCCTCTTGTTCATGATTACGGCGTGCCTCATAATCATGAAAAAGACTCTACTCAACGTGGTATACTGGACATTCAAAGATTATTTCAAACCTCATGCTATTATACCAAGTTTATCATGTCCCAAGCCCTGGGCCTAGTCATTACATGGTGAATAAGGGACTTGAAGGTACTTCAACCAAGCCATCTTAGCATACATCAAGCATTCATAGGTAATTTAAAAAACATAGTGTGGAATTTCAAAATGACAAATGGGACTAAGGGAATCATTCAAGTTAGGAATCAATGTAGCTCCCCTCATGCTTCTGGTCTTAGAGAACTAAAAAACTAAGAGGTTACTTATGGTCAGTTTGTATGAGCTAGTATACGGCCCGTAAAAAAACCCACGGGTCATAGGTGGAATCATGGAAGGTACACAATGAAAATGGAAATATGAAGAATTTCTTGAAGTTGATTTATGAATTAGTTGATGAGTCATATGTTCTCCTATGGCACATAAGTAGGTCTCGTAGGTGGAGTCCATGGAGACCCAAAAATTTTCTCAATCTGGGGACTTACTACGGAGGTTTCCACGGCCAGTAAGTGGGTTCTCGTGGATGGCTTCGACAGTTGTTAATGAAGGGTGTTTTTGACTTTTTCTATCTTTTTAAGTCCTAAAATACATCATTTTTGCTAGTCTAACTATCCTAACCAACCTAATTCCTATAAAGTTCTACTCCTAAATCATTCAAAGCTCTAAATTCTAAAATTTCTCTCAAGGGTTCATAATAATGCTCTCTCTAAGACAAGGTTCCATTGAAGCTAAACTTGAAGGATTGACCATGGTTATTCCATATTTTCTTCCCCAATTCTAAGGATTCTACTTGAGGTATGTAGAGCTTTACTCATGGATTAATTTCATCCATGAAGCCCAATCCAAAACCCACTTTTATCAAAGTTTTATGATAAATTCCAATGGGCTTTTAAGATATGATTCCTAATGCATGGGTTATGATTCCTATAATATTATTATGATCAATTAAGCATGAATTATTATGAATTTCATGATATATATGATTTTTAAGCAAAGGTATGTGGTTTCAAAATATTCATGATTAGGGCTTACGAATTTGATTTGGATTCCTTGTCTAATGTCCTAAATTGATTAAATGCATATTTTCCTCTATGAATCTTACTCAATTGCATGATTTTAACTCAAATGTCTATGTACCCACACTTCGCCTTAGTTTCTCATGATAAAGCTATGGACTTCTATGTATATGATCTCAAGTATGAAAAGAATACTTTAATGATGATGATGATGGTATTATGACAGTGATGATGTTATGAAAGCTATGATGATGCTATGAAGAACACCCTAATATTTATTGTGATGTAAAGGTAGGAACGTCTAGCCACACAATGATGAAAGTGAAGTAGATAAATTATTCTTACGAGTTGATATTTTATAAAAGCTATGATGATTATTTAGAAGTTCATGAAAGTATAATTTTAGTGAAGTGTGACTTATGTTAAAGTTATATATATTCATTATTTATGTATTTCGTGGGATATGACTTAGCATTGAGAGGGCTTTAGTAGATTCTATTGTCTCATAACTATGTGCCACTATAGGGATGATGTTCATGTTTTATACCTTAAAGGTGTACTAATGTATCCAATTAGCTTAAGTAATAGATACTCACTGTGCTAGGATAGAGCCTAAAGGGTGGGGTTAACTCATGGTTCTCACTGTGCTAGGATAGATCCTATAGGGAGAGGATTGAGTTTACCCTGTCAAAGTTGACTCCTTTTAGCTCGATGTAGAGAGAATGCCGAGAATCCATGTAATAGTCTTCATGGTCTTACGAATATCAGTTATGGTCTTATTCTCAAATATGTATATTTAAGTTATGAACGAATCTATGATGTTTCTTCTCATTATTTAAACTGCATGCTCATGCATATTGTGTCTTTATCCATTGTTATAATTATACATATTGATAATATTGTAATGTCATTTGCATGGCATACCTACATACAAAGTACAGTTTATGTGCTAAGGCATATTTCTTTTCCTACAATATCTAACCATATAGGGAAGGACGACAAGGACATCATCCCATATCTAGGCTAGCACTCAGATTCATAAAGCTTGAAGATTAGATTAGTGAGTTCCCATGATCCAAGAATAAGCCTTGCAATGTTTTCCTTTATGTTGAGAATTTAGTACTTTCGTTACTTTTGATGTGTATCTCGAGAGTGAGCTAGTGAGCTATATACTAGACCTTGCCAAAATCTTGATGTACAGGCTTGAATTGGACAAATAGATATAATGTACTTTCACTTTTCCTTATATGCATTTCCACTTGTTACTTATCTCTGATATATGCTTATTTTATCTTATGAATGCTTATGATACAAATACGAGGCTTGGATGGGATGCCTTCGGGTGTCACACTCATCATTTCATGGCCAGGCCCTAGGTTTGGGTTTTGACAATCAAGTTACAATCTCAAACTTCATTGTCCAAACTACGTATAACGTAGTGGGGATCAAAGCACAGTCATGCTTCCCCTCAAATAGAAAGGATATGAAAAAAAAGATAGAAAATAAAAGTTCCAATCAATAAGCCTATATACATGGGTGTTCTGAAGTACATGGCATGAAAGAAAATGGGTGAAGTCCCAAAAATAAGGGCTCACCAATGCTACTAGTCTTGGTCATCCAACCTAGCCATGAGCTAGTGGATGAGATGGAACTGCAGTCCTCACATGGCAACATCATCTAGAAAAAATATGCATTAGTATGTTGGAGTGTCTAAGTATGTGAGATGCAATACAAACATGAAATTGTAATGGCCATCATTCATAAAATTTTAGAAGTCTCCATGCATAGAATTGCAATTTCATCATTCAACACATACAAAATATGGTCAAGAGATAAAGCTCAATATGAAGCAAATTAATGGATCATATGAAACACATGTGATGGAACAATAACATCATAACACAGCTTTATGGGATAAAAATGTAACAGATATATAAGACCATGTGAATAACTATATAGAATCCAACATAATTGTGAGTTGACACGAGGAGATAACTTGTCAGGTAAAACTCCATCAACTTAAGCATGCATCTTTCCTTAACATAAATGGCTTACATGGATTCACTATCCTAGACTACAAGGGCTCCTTTGGTGGCATATAGGTAATAGGCCAAGAGGTTGCTACTAGGGTTCCGTAATCGAACCCGACCTTAATGCATCATTCGGAACTAAGTCAATCTCATGGAATACTTTAAATCATAGTATTATCATATAATATAACTTAGAATCATAAGTAGCAATTTCATTAGAGTAGCTCGATAACTCGATAGCCACACAAGTGAGAATCTACCTATCATGTGGGGAGGGGGTCCATCTTAAATATCTTTTATAGGCAATCACAATATGCTTACATCTTTAACACCTTCATAACTTGAAATATTACTTTATTTCATTATTATCAATATCATACAAATTCATCATGCACTTAACAGGACTATGCATTGACTTGAAATCATATGCTTTAATGAAATAATACATGAACATGATAAATTAACATCTTTAAAACAAGGATTAAGCATCCCACACATCATTGATAAAACTCTAAGTAGGGAAATCATAGCTATCAACTTAAGTATCATGAAAAATCATTGTGTATCAACACATTACAATAGTAAGATAAAACTACATATAAATGCAACATAAAAACGTCAACTAAAATTATGGTCATATAATTCAACATCTTCAAGAACTGAAAGAAAAGGTAAAAGGATTTAATGGTAAACTTTGTGGGCGGAAGGCACTCACAAATCAAACTCACATATCTTAGAATGACTTTAAGTAAAGGCTTTAGAAGTATGAGGAAGAAGATTCTTGAATGGAACCCCTAACCTTTCATTGTTCTTGCCTTCAGAGAATTTTTTTTCCTTAGGAAAATTTGAGAGAGTTTGAGAGTGGAGTGAATGGAAGAGATTGGAAAGGCTTAGGGTGTACGTGAAATGGAAAAAATTCACTGGAACATTGTTCATGACCCTGATTATAAGACATAAGACAAACACAAACTATGCTTTTATTTCATCTTGTTCCCTTTTTCTAATTTCTAAGACTGGTCTCCAAAAGTCCCATCTACGACTCATATATTGATCTATGGGTCATAGGCTCATCAAGAAAGAATGACCCACACTTAGTAAAATTTTGAAATCTCAAGGCTCTTTCTACATGGAAAAACTATAATCCATAAAATAGACCACGTTGCATCCTGTTGTTCTTGGTTCCAACTTCAAAAACATAGTTTCTATCAACTCAGGCACTATTCTACGAACCCCTTCTATGGTCCGCAGCTCCTTTTATCGACCATAAAGTAATCTCATTGATGGCCTTAATACTTTGTAAATTTTTCATCTTGACCAACCCTATCCACGAGCCAAGTTTACAACCCATGGTTTGGACCATGAGTCATAAATGAGGCTCATGCTTTTGGCCTGTAACTTTTCCAATTCCACTTTTTCTACATTTCTAACCTTCTAACTTATGTGTACTTACACCAAAGTCATCAAAAGTATCCCAATATTAGAAGAAATGAACTTGAGTTCGCTGAAGGTGATTAGGTCTATTTGATTATTTCTCCGATGAAAGGGTAATGCATTTTGGTTTGAAGTGTAAATTGAGTCCTACACATATAGTACCTTACAAAATCTTGTAATAAATTGGGAAGAAGGCTTATGAACTAGATTTTTCAATAGAGTTAGCTATGATTCATCTGATGTTTTATGTGTCATTATTGAGAAAGTTCATAGGTGATCCAAAACTCCATTGTTCCATTGAAGGATGCGAGTTTCAAGGATAACCTAACTTATAAAGAGGTACCGATTGAGAATTTTGACCGGCAAATTAAGCGATTGAGAAACAAGGAAGTTGCATCAGTTAAGGTGTTATGGAGGAACCAAGAAGTGGAGAGTTCTAGTTAGGAAGCGGAAGTGTACATGATGAAAGGTTATCCTTACCTCTTTCCTTCTATTCAAGCTTAAGGTACCTAAATATGAAATATTCCTCCAAATTCTTATGTGCCCATTTTTCCTTGTCATATTGCATGTTTGTATATTCACGAAACTATTTTTGAATGATAGAATACCCCTTAGATGTGTTCGGCACCTGCCAATACCAGTAATTAGGAGAACCAAATATCTTTTCATGCATCCAAGTCATCAAAGCACAGAAATACAATACGTGCAACACCAAACCTCATCACTACTCGTAAAATGAAATAACTATCAAACAAAAAGCATATATCAATTTATGAAACAAAGAGATCACTTAAGAAAATATCTCTAGCTTAAATCCCACAATAAGATCATGTAGTATCTAATAGAGTGACATGAGATTAACTGTTGGGTATACAAACCCCAAGAAGAGAAACATAAGATATAATAAATAGAGCTGAAATAGTAGCCTCCATGAATAATACAAAGGCTCACCTCAGCAACAGAGTCCTCAAAACTAACTTGTCAGCCACAAGTCTCACCCTCTACAATGGTATCTGCATTGGCATGCAAGTAAGGAATGAGCTATATATAAATATAACCAGGTAAGATTCTTGACTCGCTACTTTAATACCCTTGGAATAAGAGTTCCAAAGTACGACTTCACAATGGATATATATATATATATATATATATACATTATATACATAATAATATACTTAATGATGAATGGCTTAATAAGTCCAAACAAATATTCGCAAATGTCACTAAACATCTCAATTCAATTCATACTCAAAATATTTCATAAATGGAAGTGAAGGAGATCAACACATCACCCCGACAAGTCCATGACAGCATATATAATGCTCTAAAATCATACTATAGTAGTGTGTACAAAGTTTCTAACACAGTATGGTAGCATAGGTATGCCCCTAACATATTAAGACAACTATATATGCCCTAGTAACCATATCACAATAATGAAGAAGAATATCCAATATCACACCACATATAACTTATAAAACTATTCAATATTCTTTTTAAAATATCATATCTAGGGATGATTAAAGATCACCAACTCTATCGAGCACATGCTTGTCCCAACAAATGCACCAGGCAGAGAAGCATATATTTTTCAACGAATATTTGAAAAGCAAGCACTAAAGATTAAAGTTTTACTTAGCTATTTAATGACAAGTGCTCCAACCTTTCAAGGCACAAAACACAAATCAAAGAGCCTTCAATGACTTCAATCTAGACAAAATAGTGGTTTTCAGTATCAATTATGCTAGTCAAACTCAAGTCTCAAAATCCCTTATTTTTAAGCTTTGAGCTAGATATTGTTATCACACCCGTTAAATCATGAATTAACAATAACAATCAACTCTGTAACACAATAAGTGAATCAGTTGCCCGATCCACTTATTACGCATTGTCAGTAATATAAAAATAATTGATAAAAGAAAATTTTTGGCAGCAATTAAGGGTGGCACTTGCTTGCAATCAAGAAGGAATAATTCCAAATTCTCAAAAGTTTGTTTGAACCCAAGATGATCGATTGACTACTCTACTAATGATGATCATCACCTTATTACTTAAAACATCTTAACTTCTATCGGCAAATTAATTATGTATTGATACAACATGTATTGTTCAGTTTCTGATAACAGCTACCAAAATGTAGGCTTCACGTCTAATTCAAAGCTAAATTTTAAACCCCCCCCCTTTTTTTACCGTGGTAGATGCTATACTTCAAGTAGAAGTGATTTTTGCCGTAGATTCCAACATTTACAAAGTAAATTATAATCTCACCAATTCACCAAAGAATTATAATGATAAGATACCTAATATTGTCTTCTTGTGAATTCTGTAATTTTTTGTTGCTATAATACTTATTTCGTTAGCAAACATTTCCACAAAAATTTCATGTACTCGCTTTCTCCCTTTCAAGAACTGTCGTAGGTTTTCTTTTTTCCTTCTAGCGCAGCAAATCAAAGAAATAAAAGGGGTGGCTACTCCTTTTTAATTCTTTTACTAAAAATTATTAGTGGTTACAATTACCAATTACCCCTTCATTAAAAATAGGGGTTATTACATATTTGATGTATAAGTTTGATGCTTTTATAAAATTAATATCTTAAGTTGCATTTTCCATTCATGTTGGATTGTTGGTTATGTTTCTACTCTACTTAAGCTTATTTTTGACTCATTCAAGGAGGAATGATCCCAAGGGGAAGATATTGTAACATCCTGTACATTGAAAATTTAGCAATGGAAAAGTTGTAGAAAATTTAAGTTTTGTCAGTGAAGCACAATCCCATCTATAGCTCATGGTTTGAACCATGGGCCGTGCATAGGTCTCGTGCTTGAGCCAGTGTAAATTTTGAACACAAGAAGTTGATGTATGGAGCATTTTACAATTCGTGCATGAAAATATGAGTCATGAATAGTGATCGTAAGTGGATACTGAGAATTTGAAGATTTGGCTAAGTGTGGAGGGAAACCAAGAGAGGCTTTTATATATCGTGGTCTTTTTTATGGATCATAAACTAGTGTCACAGTTGGGGCTAGTGAAGTGAAAATTTTGCTAAGTATAGGGTCAGTCAATGAAGGGATTATACGACTCGTAAATAGAACTATGGCTCATAAAGATGGTTTCATATATGGAGAATCTGATACATATTTAGAGACTAAAAATGAAACTAGGACGAAACCTGAGATCCACGAGTCATAATTGGATCTATAACTCACAGACCCCTCTCGTGAACTAGGTCGGATCAAAATTAGTGAGGGGATTTTTGGTCATTTCTTACCCATTTAACTCCTAAACTATTCATTTTGACATTAATAACTATCTTAACCACCTCAACTCTAATAAAACTACATTCAAACACTCTCAAACTCACTCTCTCCCAAATTTCTCTCAAAATTCCTAAGTATTTTGTCTCAAGGGGATTCACTATTGAAGCAAAAGGATTCCAAGCTTTACAAGGAAGACCAGGTGTATTCTTTCAATTCTTCTAAGGCTTCTCAATTAGGTATGCAGTGCTTCATCCATGGACTAATTTCAACTATGGAGAAAAATCCTAACTCCACTTTTTCTTTCAAGTTCAAGCATGGGTTTTACAGTTTTTCAAGATTTCTCTTTAAATGCTTGAATTATGGTTATTACTTGATTAATTTACCATATTATACATGAATTGTGATGATTTACATAAATTACATGATTTCTAATGGATTTTCAAGGGATTTCAAGTGTATGTTTATTAGTGCTTATGAAATTGTTATGGCTTCTCCTACTTATGATTCAATTTTATTTCAATTGCATTGGCATACATGATTTTTCATCCGATTTCATGATTTTAGCTTCAATTTTTCATGAACCAATATTTTGCCCTCATTTCCTTTATTAACCTATGTTTTTATGAATACATTTCCAAGTATAAAAGCATGTTTATGATTATGATTATGAGAGTGACCTGAGACCCTAATGTTATTCTATGCTTACAAGATGAGGAGTATACCTACATTTTATGCAAGATTATGTAGATGGACTATTCTTATGATATGGATTGATTTACTTGATTTTATACCAATATAACAAGCCATGAAAGTTTGATTTTATGAACCATGAATTATATTAATGATTATGTATCTATTGCATGATTATGTATTCTATTGGGATTTGACTTATCAACAAATGAGCTTGAGTGAGGGAGATATATGCAAGGGTTCTTATACAAATCCTTCTGTCTCATAATTACGTGCCATTATAGGATTATGATTATGTTCCTATAAGGCATTAAGTTAGTGGATCCACATATTACACTCAAAATGATGGGGTTAATCCCATAAGGTGGGGTCTTGTAACGACCCCAAAAAGTGCCCAAAAATGTGTCTCGAAAGTGCCCAAAAACTAATTTCCATATACTGGGCATGATATCAAAAAACAAACTTCGTATATTTGTTCAGGGGGTCATTTTGAGTGAAAAATGGGTCTAACCCCGATTTAAGAGCAAATGAGTAGCAATTTCATTTTTCATAATTTTGAATTTCCAGAATCGATCCGCGATGGTACCGCAACGTGCAACCATCACAGACCTGTGTAAATGTTGCCTTTGCGATAGGTCCACATCACAAACCAAATGCAAACCTATGTTTTTTGCTGCCACTAATTTTTATCTCAGTCGAAGGCTTTTGGATCTTGGGCCTAAGTGTTCCAAAACGTGAAAATACCTATTCTTAGCCATTTTTCAGCCTCATATCATTCTAAACATCTCCCAGTACTCATTGAAACACTTAACCAAATATTTTACTCCTAAACTCAAGTCTCAAAATCCTTTTTGGATCTTAAATATTGCACTCAAGCTTCAAGTCTCCATCTCCAATCTTCATCAAGTTCATCTCCAAAGCTAAGGTATGTGGGTTTCTTTCATG